>JAUMHR010042110.1:0-10807 GCA_032361145.1 Enteromius fasciolatus | reverse complement strand
GTCCGAGTTCCATTCATACTACCCCCATTCATACTATATAGTACCTACTGTTTTAACGGTCGAGTAGTACGTTCAGTTTTAAATGTTGTACCTACTTAAGCAGTATGCGATTTCGGACGCAGCACTTGTTTCTGCTTAGACTTTGGCTGATTGTGGGGTTCCCAGGTGTCTTTATGACAGCTAACGACCTCAAACAGGTGCTACTGATTTAGAATCATGAGCAGAGTGTAGCCGGACTGTTTAAAAGCAAAATAACAGGTCTTTGAGGGTCAAGAAATCTGGCCGATAAGCAAGTGATCAAATATTTATTTGACACAGTAATTCCCAAATAAATTGTTGAAAAATCATACAATGTGATCTCAGGATTTTTCTTTTTAGAGTCTGTCTCACAGTGGAAATGCACCTATGCTGAAAATTGTAGACCCCTCTAAGTAAGAGAACTTGCAAAATCACTTATTGACCTCACTGTATATAGTTGGCTAATCCGTATTTTTATTGGGATGTGCAACCTGCCAAGTTTTGATTTTAATTCTATGAATTGATGTTGTTCATGAAAGTTTCTTTTGTCCTACTGTGCTATTCCATAGATAAATCAGTGAACTCATTTCTCATTAGATGGTGTGCGTGCCAAAGAAAAACAACAATAACAACAAACAAACAAATGTACGTTTGAAACAGATGGCATTTTTATCTTGTAATAGTGTTGGAAAACTGGGACCTCTCAGACAAGCCCAGATTCAGGTTTCCTGACAGCTCGGGGGAACAGTACAATAGTACAACACTCTGTATGGATACATCAGTGCTCAAGATGAGAGCATGCTTATCCCTCCTCTTACAAAAGCCTCTCCCCCCATTAACGTCTTTGTTATTGAAGCTCATGACAGTATTTTAATCATTCAAGGATTACATGTTCTTCTACAAAGGGATAACCAGCCTGCATTCGTTTGCACAAATTCTGCTCGGAAGGCATTCGGTACACACACGAGATTTTCACAGCATCATCTGTTGACACACGTAAGGTGAACTTGTGACTGGATTAAATAATGAACAAGTGTGAGACATCTATTAAAGCTGTAAATCACGTCATTTGGAGTATAAATACTTGGATCATTTTCTGGACTAATAGTCTATAACGACAGAAATCCTTATTACAGTTAAATTTTAAAGAGAGTTTTGATTAAATACGTAAATAAAAAGTTTTAGAAGGTTATAGACAATAAAACTCATTATGTGAGTGATTAACATTCAGGTCAAGAGACAAGCTTAACCTTTTATGTTTTTTTTTTTTTTAAAATCATGATAAAAAATAATTTACCATGTTAAATGGGCACTTCTGCTAAAAAATATTTCCCTAATTAAACAATATTTTCTGAAACAAACAGGAAGAGTGCAGTATTCTTTGCGCCATTGATCATTTCACCATAATTAGGTTAAATCAATTCCGCAGATTTTCCCCCAAAATAAGTATACAAAAAATTTTGTATTTTAGTAGTGTAGGCTCCATAAATTATTTATTAAAATACAAAACCAGCATTTTGTGTACAGTATAATACTGATAAGTATTGCATAATACTTGCAATAGTATTGCAGGTATTATGCAATACTTATCAGTTTGTTTATACAGTAACGCAGTTCTCAAACTTGTTTGCTCATGTCCTCTTTTAAAAAAAAAAAATCTGGTACACAATTTTCCCCATGAAAATGTACTCATGTCTATTCTTTGATCTCAGTATATCAGTCCAAGAAGTATTATTTCAGCATGGCTCTTTCAAAACTAATGTTTCATTGACAGGGATTCATCTTTTTTCTTCCAACTGAAAATGTCATTTCTCATCACAATGATGTTTTTGTTCCTTGTTTACACAGAAATAGCCCTGTACAGAAGCAGTGTGTGCTTATGTAAATGCTTGACTTTTGTTATGCTAAGCACTCTGTCCCTTTCATCATTTTTTCCAGCTCTTGGCTGGCTGCTAAAGCAACCCCACCTGAATGTTTGCGTTCGTTGTTAACAGGACGGTATATGTTCAGGGCGACTTGAATTTTGCCTTTGTTAAAAAAGAATTGTTGCTGGATGCAATGAGGAGAGCATCCACGAGCATGAAAACAATTTCTGTGGTATAAAAGGAAAGTATGTAAATGGACCTGTAAACAGATGGAGAAAAGGACATTTAAAGAGTATGCTGACCTACACAAAACACATTAGGCTGAACAAAAATTCTGCATCTATATTTGGTCCTTTAATTAAATGATACATTTTCACTTTGTTTATCATCATAAGGGAAGTAATTAATTTGTCTGTGTTTTGGTGCAAGCGTGTTTGTCTGAGGATCCTTATCCCGTGGAAGTAGCAAATTCATTGCATGCTGTGGACGAACAAGTGATTAACGTTTTAGATTACAATTTCACATGCAATTTGGACCGCTAATAAAGGATGAATACTTGTGAAATATGAAATCTGAAATGGGATGAATTGTTCTTTTTTTTCCAGTGAGGTTTTGTTGAGCTGAGAAGACCAATATCACACCCTATACATGAAATCATTCTCAATTTAGATGCGGTCAAGAGCATTTGATCTCATTTACCTTTCTGCTCAGTAAATGGTAAAATTAAGTGCTCTTCTAAATGAGTGAATTTCTTCAGTGTGTCAACAAGTGCTTCTGAAGAGTGCCGGGCCTATTAAGTAATAATTTGAGGGGGTGGAAAGCCTTACTAAAACTTTCAAACATTGTGTCCTTTAGTATTTTGTTATTATATACATGTGTGTATTTACAAATATTTTTTTCCTCATTTATGTACACGCACCCTATATTGACAGAAAAACACTGAATTGTTGACATTTTTGCAGATTTATTAAAAAAGAAAAACTGAAATATCACATGGTCTTAAGTATTCAGACCCTTTGCTGAGACACTCATATATTTCTATCCTTTTCTTCTGATCATCCTTGAGATGGTTTTACAGTACACCTTCCAGTCCAGCTGTGTTTGATTATACTGATTGGACTTGATTAGGAAAGCAAACACCTGTCTATACAGATCTGGCCAAGGTTACAAAACTATTGCTGGTTCCTAAGAGCACAGTGGCCTCCATAATCCTTAAATGGAATACGTTTGGGATGACCAGAACCCTTCCTAGAGCTGGCCGTCCAGCCAAACTGAGCTATCGGGTAAGAAGAGCTGTGGTGCGAGAGGTAAAGAAGAACAAAGATAACTGTGGCTGAGCTCCAGAGGTGCAGTCTGGAGATAGGAGAAAGCTGTAGAAAGTCAACCATCACTGCAGCCCTCCATCAGTTGGGGCTTTATGGCAGAGTGGCCCAACAGAAGCCTCTCCTCAGTGCAAGACACATGAAAGCCCGCATGGAGTTTACTAAAAAAACACCTGAAGGACTATAAGATGGTGAGAAATGAGATTCTCTGGTCTGATGAGACCAAGATAAAACTTTATGACCTTAATTCTAAATGGTATGTGTGAAGAAAATCATGGTGCTCATCACCTGTCCAATACAGTCCCAACAGTGAAAACCTTCTCCAGAGTTCTCAGGACCTCAGACTGGGCAGAAGGTTTACCTTCCAACAAGACAATGACCATAAGCACATGGCTAAAATAACGGAAGTGGCTTAAAAATAAAGGAGTGTCTTCACAACAACTCTGTGACTGATCTTGAATGGCCCACCCAGAGCCCTGACTTAAACCCAATTGAGCATCTCTGGAGAGAACTAAAAATGGCTGTCCACCAATGTTTACCATCCAACCTGACAGAACTGGAGAGGATCCCCAAATCCAGGTGTGAAAAACTTGTTGTGTCTTTCCTGAAAAGACTCATGGCTGTATCAGATCAAAAGGTTGTTGCTTCTAAATACTGAGCAAAGGGTCTGAATACTTAGGACCATGTGATATTTCAGTTTTTCTTTTTTTAATAAACCTGCAAAAATGTAAACATTTCTGTCAATTGGGGTGCTGTGTGAACATTAATGAGGAAAAAAAAATAACTTAAATGATTTTATTTTTTATATTTCATGGGGACTCTCCATAGGCGTAATGGTTTTTATACTGGACAAACTGGATAATAAATTATATAAGTTATTTCTATTTTAAATAAATGCTATTCCTTTGAACTTTCCATTCATCAAACAATCTTGAAAAAAGAATACCAAGGGAGTGTTTACAGATATTAAGTTTAGAATTAATAAAATTACACAATATTAGTTATTATAAAATGCAATTAGATAAAAAAAATATTGGCACCTTAAATAAAAATGTATTACTTAAATTAAATTAAAATTAAATATAAATTAAATGCAAACTCAATGAGCATGAAGGACATAAGCATTAAACAAATAAATATATCAGTTAATGTCTTTTAGTAAAACATATACTACAGTGTATAATTATGCTGTATGTTAATGAATATAAATTAAAGAAATATTGTAAAACAAGATTTAAGACTATAGAATAGAATAGAATATTTAACACATATTTAAGTATCACACATTTTTTTCCCCAAGAAAATATGCCCTGTTTTACATACATTTAAATATTTTAGAACACAAAATAATAATTAACAAATGACTTTTTTTGCAGTGTGCAGTTTTTATTCATACGTAGGTGCAAGAATTAATTTTCATCTCCAAAATGTTTTTACACCTCCCCCTTGTTTGTCCACTATAAATTTGACCTCAATTCCAGCGGATTGCTCTGAATATTATATGTGGAGCAGCAAAGCTGTTAGACTGTGGGCGAGTGGAGAACTTGAAGCTTGCGTAGAGCCTGTTCGCTGGGAGAACTTGCTTTTTCATCTCCCCTGCTCCCCCACTCTCTTGTCCTCCAGGCCACCCACTTCTACTGCAGTGATGAATAAAACAAGAGACGCGGGTTTGTTGCGTTTGTGCTGACTCTCTGTGTTTTAAATGAAGCAGCAGACGAGCGCGGCTACGCTAACAAGTAGTGCCTTGCTTGGTAACACACATACTCACACACGCAGGTCACCAGGGGAAGGGCAAGCGGCTTTTGAATACTTCGCTCCATTGAAAAGCTCCCATGCTGTAAATGGACCCTCTATACCAGTAAAGGAAGTAAACTGGGCCTTGAGCTCTGAAGATACATGGTCAGGAGGGGGGAAGAGAGAGAGACAGAATCCCATATTGGATGCTGTCGGAGGACCTTTTAAGTTTGATCCCATTTCTGCTCGTGCCTGATGTGCTCGGTGATGATGGATGATGAGCCTGGGCGCATTGTGTTAGATCTTGCATATCTTCAGCCAAGCTTGTCAGGAGCTGACCAACCTGCTTTTAAATTAATTCATCCCACCTTACTCTCCTCCTTCTCCTCCTCCTCCCCCATTCTCTGACACCCCAGACTGAGCGGAGCAAGGCTGTGTCTTCTCATGCAGAATTTTTCACCGAATTACATCAGTGTCAAGCAGGCGAACGCTTCCAGATAATTTACCTCTCAGCCGAGATGGATTTGCATTATAAATAAGGGAATATTGCCAGTCTGTGATGCTGCCTTATTCAAAATAGCCTTAAGAACTGTTTAAGATGCCTAACTGAGCGCAGACACCTACTTAAAGTGTCACGGTCCTTGTTTATCATCACCTGCCTAAGTTTCAGAGAGTGTGGCTATCTGCTTGAAAATGTCACAACAATCTAAACGCACTTGTGTAGTAAAAGCTTGTGCTTAGCAACTCTATTTGAGCATCACTGAGAGGGTTGTCTAGGTTTAGAGAGGATGTCAGAGTCTTCTAACCTGTAATTCTTGTTGAATTTTCGCACAAACCTAGAAACATTCACCCACATGCACCTTACGTATCTTAATAGATCGGTCTCTTCAATGACAGGAATCGGGGCTCGTGTTGGGAATCACTTGAGAATGTCAGTACTTAGAGGCACAGTTAAAAAAGCAACATTTCTACCTCATTACTGAGACCACCTGTGCATTTTCACACAGTCTATGTGTCTGAATGCTGAAAAATACTGCCTTCTTAATGGTAGAAATGCAACAAGGTGCATCCAAATGCGTCATAGTCTGTCAACTAAAATGCCTTTATCTGGCTTATGTTTAAAGGCAGCAAGCCGCACACAGCAAAAATGATTTTCTTGATATTTTTGTCCAAAAAAAACAAAATACATTCTTAAATCAAGACACATTTACTTCAGATGTTAAAATGAACTGAGCTTTCGTTTAATACAAGAAATACGTGCAAGTAGGGTTATAAAAATAATTTAGTTTTCCCTTTGAATTTGATTTATTTTTCTCACTTCACTGACAGATCTTGTTTTAAATATAAAGTCATTTTGCTTTTCAAGTAAATGTGGTGTGATTTAGGAATGGTTAGATGTTTTTACTGGAAAACGGGAAAAAAAAAGTAGGAAAATAATTTTGCAGTGTATTGTATCTTGTTAGTAGTGTTTATGTCAACATTGACTTATACTGTACACAATTATACTGTCTAAATAATAAACACATTCACATGATTTTTTTTAATTTTTTTTTTTAGAAATCATTCTAATAAGCTGATTTCAGGCTAAAGAAACATTATTATCAATGTTTTTAAGATTCTTACATCAGCAGAAAATTAAAATGAACCTTGAAATGAAAGGAAAAACCTTTTAGCTTAAATAGAAATCTTTATAATTTAATCAATTTAATGCAATGATATTGGCTCTGTTCTTCTGTATCTAATATTGGGTCAGTTAAAAAAAAATAAATCTAAGTAATCAAGAAAATATAGTTTGTACATTTGTGTTCTCTCTCTCTCTCTCTCTCTCTCTCTCTTTGCTCAATTCTTTGACTTTGCATTGCAGTTTTGCATTACAAGAAGCCATGTGGGAAAGAAAAAGGGGACAGGGTTGCAAAGGAGGTTCAAAATTAGGTCACCTTAAGCACAAAAACATGTCAGAGTGCTCCTGATGAGGGCATGATGGCTCTGACCCCAGTAATCATATTTAGCACAACCCTTATTATGCCAAAGAAAATCCATCCGGAAATGGGCAGAAGGTGCAGCATGACCCAGTCTGGCTGAGTCATCTGTATTGTTCCATATGTCAAGTTCAACCGTCCATAAAAAGACTGAAATGTAAAAAAAAAAAATATTAAAACTTTGCATTTTTATAGACTGTTGTACTGCATATGAAAGCTTATGATATGCACGCTTGAATATAACAAACAAACAGCAATGATGCTATATATATATATATATATGCTAATTAAGCATGTCACCATTTAAGGCTGACAGAAAAGCATCAACTGAATTCACCTTTGTCACACTGCAGCTCTGATGAATGCTGAATATTGACCGTTTGGACCAATGGGAAAAAATGAATTAATAAATGAGGAATCAGGATTCAAATAAGGCTCATAATCAATTTCCATTATAACCAGCAAAAGCTACTCTAAATATGTGAACCCCACAATGCCACTGCACTTGATGGAGTAGTTAAGTAAATTAAATTTAAATGTACAGCTTTTTCAACTTGACTCCATTTCAGCTCAGAGATAGGCATTACAGTCATTAAATATTACGCTGGTAATGCCTACAGCTCTCTTGAATTTGTTCTAGATCATTAAGCATGCATTATGGTGCCTTGAAGCTTGTCAGAAACAACTTTCCTTAGGGAAGGATGTAAAATCACTGGTGGTTAAGACTTACAGATACTTTTGGAACTCAGAGCCATGAACTCACTTCCCTGAATCAGGTACGGGAACTTTCTAGCCCCTTGGGATTTTTTTTCTGTAAGCTCAGCTTCTCGCAGAACACAGACGGCTAGGACTCTGCGGGGAGCCGGAGCAACAATTGTGGAGTCGTACGCAGAGGTGAAAATAACTCTTGGCCTGTCCCACTTTTCCCCCGGCTTCTCCTCTCATTTCTTCCGCGCCTTTTCGTCTGGTGGACAGCGTGACTCATTGTTGGACTGTCACTCTCTTAATGATGTCAAAGGGTCCTTCTCTAACAGGAGTCATGTCTTCACGTGCCCATCTGTCTGAGGACTCAGCAGCCCCATTTAAGCCAGGTTTGATTAAATGTCAGAAGCAAAGATGTGTGCAAAAGGAAAAGGTGAAGGACAGCAATGCAGGATGGAAATTGCTTTTGAGGGGCAGGGGAAGCTGGCAGCTCAATGCATTAATGATGAAGGGAAATTAATTTACATTGTAATAATGAAAGTGTGTTGGAGCCTGAGGGAGGGAAGCATGCAGCGTCTTTTGCCGAAGAAATGCCGTCTTTGGGAATATTTTTCTAATCGCTCTCAGAAAGGGTAATTCACAGCAGGTGTCTCATTGCACACACAGGTCGTGTCAAGCTGACAATTGGGAAAGCTTTCATTGATGTTTTTTTTTTCCCTTGCCAAGTCCTTTAATGTGGCCGTTATATAATATCCCGAATCAGAACGAGGCCTGGTGTAAAGCTGAATAAATAAGAGTCTTAACCACTTGCGACTCAATCACAGCCCCTTGTTTAATAACAGCTGTATTGTAAGAATCTCACAAACACAACTGAACAGTGTTTATAGTCTTGCTTGTATTTCCGTTTCCGTTATTAACCCACAGTGACTTCTTTTGCATCAAAACATTTTTACTTTATGATTTAGACTGTGGTTTCTGGTTTTGTAATGGCACAAGATGAATTCACGCAAATTGTAAGGCTCAGTATGATGTAGGAATGAAAGTGCTGGCTTTCAGTTAAAAGAGCTAATTGACATTTTGATAACTGGCCGTCTGACAATACAGGTTTGAGTTAAATTGCAGATAAGGAAGTTAAGTTAAATTTGTGACTAAATTACACCAGCGAACAAACTTAAGCTGTTCTTTTCCATCAGGGTTACTGCTGATAAAGATGCTGTTGAAACAAAGATGAGGTATAGGAGCCAGATCTACCTATTGTTATTTTCAATAGCAGCTTAAAAGAGCCAATTGTTTTCTCTAATGTGTGAATTACAAAAAATAACATTCTCAAAGAGTTTAAATTGTCTTTTTTTTTTCAGTTAAAATAACAAATTCCTTGAAACAAGATACATTTACATGAGAAGCAATAGTGAGAATTATTAGTCAAGTTATCGAGTTATCGAGGAACAAGTTAACAAGCAAGAAAATGTCAAAATATGCTTAAAATTTAGACACGATATACCAAAAAAAAGAGCTATTTTGTGTGCAAAATATTTAACAAATGTCTTGAAATTATGTTTAACATAAGAAAGAAACCAATACAATGGACAAACTACATGATATGATTTGAATTTCAGAAGCACCCTAAATTGTTATACTTTTGTTAGATTTTACTCTTGATTTGAAATATATTTCTGAAGCACAATTTCAACAAGCAAAAGAGATTTTGGTCTTTCACATGGATTTTATTCAGTCTTTCACATGGCCCAGGGGTGTTACAAATATGACTTCGGAGTGGACTGATATGCCTTAAAGGAACTTGGCAAGAACCAATGAGCTTCTCACACTGAAGAGCTGTCGAGCCGTTGTTATCCTCAGATCTGATCCAGGCCTTTTTTTCTTTTTCAGCAAAGGCAAATGCACATTTTGCAAGTACAGTTGTTATGGTCATTGTGTAAACAAGCGTTTTTTTTCTAATGTCTTGATACTGCGCGGCATATCAATTAAGAAAACAGGAACAGAACAATCTGCGTTTACAGAATGCAAATCGTTTATATTTCTTTTCCTCAGCGCAGTCTAGCTAGTTAAGCAGCATGGTTGGGACACCTGCACACCAGCATTCCATGATGGAAATCAGCGTCCAAAACACGGCATATTTAAGCAGGTATTTCCAGCAGGGGTGTCATCATTGTTTTAATGTGGTGATGATGGGCTTTGTTAAAAATAACTGCAAATAACCACAGCAGGTTGCCAGTCGTTCATGACAGTTTAATTTAATTTCACCCACGGCCCAATAAATGCAGGCACAGGCTTGAGGGTAGACCACCATACATCCTCAAACAAAAGCCAGAACAGTACCGTTTGTTTGCATGCTGGCAGACGACAAGAGGTCCACATGACTGCAAAGCAAAAATTGAGAGTTATTAATGGCTGACAGTGCGTGGCGGGCCGCTGCCAGTATGATAAACAGTGCTCGGTGTTGCTGTTTTTATATCACATATTATATCAGGCCATTACTGCACTCAGTGGTCTGCAAAGCTCATTAATCCGCCTTGTCTCAGAGGTGTCACCACAAACCGGTCGTCCTTTTTAAAGACGCACCCATGTGGCCGTAAATCTGCACGTAAGATGTGGAATCCTCACGCCATCGCAATCTAATGCATCATCATCATCAGAGCTTGCCAGTGGCTGAGCTGTCTTCATCATCGCCGAAGGCCACAAGGGGGATCGGGGTTGCGAGTACTTTATCCTTGTGTACTGAAGAGTATTGATCTGATTGACCTGAGAGGTCAAGCTTTTGGCTGGTTAGTGTGGTCTAGTTGGGCCTCTCTGATCTTTTTCTATTGATGGGCATACACTTTAAAAATGTATCTTTTTTATTATTATTATTGTGATTGTGAAAGTTTTATTATTTTGAAATAAACTTTAACTTATGTGTTTTTTTTAATGTTTGTGAAAAAAGTCTCTGAGGCTCACCAAGTCTGCATTTAAAATTTAAAAGAACTGATTTCTATTTTAACATATTCATAAATCTTATAAATATTTATCTAAATATATACCTATCTTTTTGAAAACTCTGATAATTTTTGATGAATAAAAAGAACCGTATTTATTAAAATAGAATCGCATTCAATCACATCCAAAATAAAGTTTTTTGTTTACATAATGTATGTGTGTATACTGTATATATTTATTGTGCATATATAAA
>JAUMHR010042108.1:0-10814 GCA_032361145.1 Enteromius fasciolatus | reverse complement strand
ATCTTGCACTTTTTTGATGAACAACTTTGCAGACTGTTTACATTGAAGGACAGCTACACTACAAACTTCAAATAATATATATATATATATATATATATATATATATTTAAATCCACATTACCTGCTCTTTAACCAAGTTTTTTTTTTTTTTTTTTTAAACATCTTCGGGTGATTATCTGATATTATCTGAAATTTCATGTCTTATTTCATAGCACTATTTTTAATAGAAATAGTTTATTTAAATAAATAAATAAAAATAAATAAATAAATGAATAAAATGCAGTTCAACAAACTGACAGTTTCCACAAAATAATATTGCCCAATTTTATATTAACTTTGTTAAAAGGCTTTGGAAATCAGATTTGAAAAGGTCCACAGCCTGATGGCTTTAGGAATGAAAAGCTTGTGTCTAAATGGCTTCTGCTGTTCAGGATTTAGATTGTTAACATATTGATCTAAAGTGCCTCACCTTGCTTTGCCTGTTTTTTAATGGCATCCATCGATAGCGTGACCTTCATGTATACAAATGGCTCAGGTTTGGGGAGGGGAGAGAATGGATTATTTCCACTTATAACTATAAATCCAACCTAACCTCGGCCTTTAGGTATCAATCAATGCTCCAAAACTCAAGCTAAGACTCTTCGATCCACATCTGAAATAATAAGCCATATAAAACGAGTGGGCCAGAAGAACCGAAATGAAATTAGCAGAAAATACAAACAGAGGAAGATATTAAATCACTTTCATTCGATACAATAGTATATTTCTGAATTAGTGGAGAAGTCTATGGAAGTTTCTCACACTTTGAAAGAGCTGAGAGTTCAGTTTTTTTTTTTTTTATTTGCATTGCAACAATGCAATTGTTTCATAAGCCAGCTCTGATAATAGTATAAGGAAGCGGAGTGTTTCAAGCAAATGCCTTAACTGCACGCTATGAAAAATGAGTGCAGGTCGAAAGATGTCAGTAAGATTTAGTGTGTAAAGTTTGGGAGAGTGCAGCATCCGGATCGGAACCGGGAAGAGGAGCGAGTCAGGAGCTGGTGATGAGCTGCAAAGCTGCAAGTAGGTCACAACTATTCCTGGTCTCCCACCATATGTTAAAAGAAGTGCAGAGAAATAGAGGGAGAAAGAGACAGACTGATAGACAGAGAAAGAAGGAGAAGAAAGAAAGACAGCATAAGACAGGTACAGAAAGAGAGAGAACTTTGAAGTAAATGATGGCAGGGAATCAGTCTGCAAATGCACCAGCTGGCATTGCAAACCAGCCAAACTCCTGCCGTGAAGTTCGACCAGAATGGACCCAAATCTTTGGCCCACCTGCAAAATGCTCTTTTATCAATCATTTAATCGATTAAAATCAATTAATATGAACAAGAATAGCTATATTTATGTAATTCAGTTAATTAAAAAATACAATATGATATCAATCTATTTTAGTAAAAGTAAAATAATTTATTATTACGTTACCATTAATATTAAGAGTATTAAGAAATGCATTTATATAATGTATTATATTTAATATAACAATACATTCAAAATTTTGTTTTTACATACATTCATTTAATTTTGTTCAAATTAATTGACAAAATGAACATTAATATTAATTATTATACTGTAATATATGACTGCTATTGACAATATGACTTAATATATATTTTAACGTAATAATTAACTTTATGGCATTGAACTATGTATATATATATATATATATATATATATTGAATTATTTTAATACTAGTAGAATTTCTTTGGTTGAGCCAAATCCTGCCGTGGGATTTTACTTGGGATTGTGCTGAGATCAGGAAGATAGTTCAGCTTCAACTAGAATCAAGTAGTGGGTCCTCTTCCTGTAAACAACCTACTGTTCTGGTCACCTCCAGTAGTAATTGCATGTAGGGGATTTAAAAATCCAATAAAGAATGACAAGAAAGTGTGTGATCGCTTTAGAGGGAAAAGTTGGGACCAATGGGGATACTGAGAATAGATGTGCATGGGCGGTACACCCACTGTTAACCCACCACCACGGATAGAGATCATTCAATTAAACAGCACAGTCATAGGCATCTGTGTGGGGAAAACCACTTGAGGGATGCAGCTGAAACCAAATGAAATATCGATGGCTACAATGACTTTGGCATTATTTGATAGAGTGGAGATGAAATATTGGCTTGATTGGATTTTTTAATCAAATCAGGGTTCAGATTTTGGACTTGTGTGGTGCTCACAAGGGTGAGTCATGTTTGAAAGCCTTTCTAATGTGTCCGCTGACAGATCTCAGCATCTGCTGGAATCTGAGGGAACCAGAAATACCTTTTTATTACCTTTTAAAGCTACAGTGAGTCATTTTGTAGCTTTAAAAATGTTTTCTCTGCATTTTGAGGATGCACAAGATATGATATGATGTTTGCAATGAATGGAATTAGCATAAATGTGCCAAACTGGTTAAAATGGATTGACTAATTACAAAGTTTGACACAATCAGCAGTTTGTTGTTTGTAATTAAGTTGAAGACGCACCGTGCAAAATATTTTATGCTACTTATATTTTGTAAGCAACACACACAGTTTGATTTAAAAAGAAGGGTTTGAAAAGAAAAACAAAAATATGTATTTTATTGAAATTGATTGATGTGACAGTAAAAACTTTTACATTATTACAAAACAAGCATATTTTTCAAATAAATACAGGTTTTATTTATTTATTTATTACTATATTTAATTTTTTAATCAAACAACATTAAAATTGTATGATAAAAGAGTTTTTTTAAGGCTGTTAATATTTTTACTGTATTTTTAATATTTTTATTTCTTCCAAATAAATTTGATCAAAAGCAGCTATGGTGAGCATAAGTTAAAAACAAACAAACAAACAACCAAACAAATTTTGACTGTCTTGAAACTTTGAGCAGTAGTTTAAATATAGTAAATAAATAATACAAATAATGAATAGTATGTATTATTTACTGACACTTTAAGGTTATTACAGGTTTTGAATATTAAACAACAACAATAACAATAATGCAAAGTGGACTGTCATCTTAAAAAGCACTAGCAGAGGGTTTGGAAAACAACAACAACATTAAACCTTTGCATTAGTTGGTGGATGGTGGAGAAGTTTCTGTATATTTAAAAACAAAATACTGTAAGCTTCAGCTGTTACTCTTCCATGTTTGTCTTATGCTGCATTTCAAGCAACCATAACCCGTGTTTTTACAACTTTCTACACGTGAAAGTGTGCTGGAACGGCAGTCAAACCTGTGACTTCCCACCCATGAACTCGTACTGGATTTATGTACTCCCAGTTCTGAGCTCTGACGTAACATAGCCCGCCGACCAATAATGGCAGTCCTTACAGATGCGGTCTTGATGCAAATGGAACACTAAAATAAAAGGTGCAACAGCTTCTCTTGCCTTGTGTGTAGTTTTTCTTCCTCTGTTTCCCTCAAATAAGTAGGGAAAGCACCTTTGGTGATAGAAATTATTGTAAATGAGCATATACCCCGTACAGTCCGCCACACGTTTGTTTACATCTAACTGTTAGATGTAAACAAACTCTGGCAATTTGGCGTGACCTGCCTGGAATGCTATAAAGTCGTGGTTTAAAGCCATGACTTACGGACTCAAAAACCTGCCTGGAACACAGCAAAAGTTACAACATAACTATGTTTGTGTCTGTATTTATGAACTGTTCATGGAACAAACGCTCTAGTACTGTTCTGCATTAACAGCAGGTGAAGCGAGTTTCTCCACAGGATGTTCCTTTCATTCTGCTCAGTTTGCAGGGAGTAATTAAAGCAGCAGAGACGGGAGTTATATTAGTGGCATGGCATTTTGGCTCAAATGAAACAGAAATTATGTGACCATATACACAGAATCCATTAGCAACGCAACAGTAGGTCAAAAGTGGTTCTGGGAGCCCAGGAGACCAAGAAAGAGCTCTTTTAGACATATTTGGCTTTTGGTGAAGTCTTCCCATCAGGTTTGTTGTGGTGTAAAGACACCAGCAGCGTTTTCTTTCTTTTTAATTTTTTTACAGGAAATAAATAGTACTTATGTAACAAATGTATCTTGGCACTTCCTAACCACAGTGGTGCAAAATTAAAGGCAACTTGGGAAGAGTAAAATGTTCACGTCAGGGTTGGATCAATATCAAAAATTGGCCTTCAGCCTGATACCAGCCTCTGGTACCTTGGTATTGGTTCCTATGCCAACAAAAACAGCCTCAGTAGACTCAAGAAATTAACCTACAGTAATGCTGTAAATAGATTTAATAATTCAATGTCGATGTGTTAGGTTAAACAAACGTGCAGTTTTACAGCAGTGCTCATAAAAGTTTTATAGTTCTCAACTCAAACTACATAAAAACACACTAAATTGTAGTAATATTCTCATATATATAGATATATTTTGCTGAAGAATTATGAGGGTAAACTGTAAAAAAATGGAAAATTACTGATTTAATATACTTTAAATATATGTTTAAATATATGTGGTATTTCATACATTCGTTAAAGCAGCTAAAAAGTCCAGCAGTGACAGCCTTAGAGAAACTTCACAGGTATAAATCAAAGTTTAAGACATTTCCTTTGTTTCCATGACCTGGTTTGTCAGAAGTTGTTAGAAGCTGAAAAAAGACAAAAGAAAAAGAAAGAAAAATGTTGGAAAACCTTATCCGGAGCCAGTACGTATGTGTAATAGGCTGTTATGAAACCCCACTTGTGAAGGTGTAATCCTTAATTACACCACTTGACTGCTTCTAGAACAACCACTTCACCCTTCACAGTCCATATGGATGGATCCATGTGAAACATGAGTGGTGATTTTAATCTCTACGTTTGAAGCAGACTCACAGATGTATTACAGAGAAAGAGCACGGATCACAGCTCTCATTAAAAACCTGAGGTGATTTAGTCTATTGTTGAAAGGAGCATTTAGATGAATATCTTTACATTATCACCTACAGCACTGATTAAATCTAATTCAACTTTCAATTATTTTTATTCAAAGGTTAGGTGCTGCCTGATAAATTGATGTTTAAAACTAATAGAGCATTGAGATAGACAGACAGATAGATTATATCCAGTTATACAGAGGATGGTCATTCTTTCTGAAAGAGAGAGAGAGAGAGAGAGAGAGAGAGAGCGGATATGAAAGCCTGAGGGAGAGATAAAAAGGTATAGAAAGAGAGAGAACAGAAATCATACAGGATGTTGTTAGTTATTTCCTCAGCAACTATGGCAGAAGATTTCAGAGAAAGTTTAAATTAGAAGTTCCAGTCAGAGTCTCCCATACTTTTCACCTTAACTTCAATTTACTGTAGCTTGTTTTAGAAAACAACAATAATGTAATGAAAGCATGCAACAGATGGATAAATTGATACTTTTTTATACTTCAGAATTGTATACAAACTGTCAGATAAAAAAAGTCTAAATTGTGAGACTAAAATGTTTTACTTATGTTATTTCTTTATTTATATGCTATACTTTATTCTGAGGCAAATAGTTATAATAACAATAATAATAGGCTAATAATAATACTAATTGTCAAATGTGAACAAATGAGAAAAATTAGAATCAGACTTTTTCAGAAATGAGACAGTATGCTACTAAATAGGCTATTGGTCTGTGAAAACCACATTTCCCCCTTTTTTTTTGTTTTATCAATGAATAATGAATCACTCCCATTAGTGATTCAGTCACTTCAACCGCTGGGATTGTTTGGAGCCATTTTCTTCTCGGTCAAACTGTGATCATCCTTGAGTTAAATATATGAGTGTCACAGCTCATGTGCTTCTGTCAGTATGAGGTGCTGTGTGTACATTAATGAATGGAAAAATGAACCTAAATGATTTTAGCAAATGGCTGTAACATAACAAAGAGAGAAAAATTGAAGGGGGTCTGAATACTTTCTGTACTCTCTTTATATCCTTGGTGTGGAGCAGATATGTTTATTATTATATATTATTATTATAATTATTATTATTAAAGCCACAAAATGCAAACTACAGAGAATTTGAATAATGGCTGTATAAAAAATGGTTAATGGTATAATGCACTGTGACAGACTTTGGCTTCTCTCAGTAAAATCTTGCAAAACATGACACAGACAGAATCTAGTGCACCACGATGAAGAATAAATAGAAATGTTCATGTCAACTGTAAAGGAATTTGATTAATGGCTGAACAAATGTCAAGAAATGGTCAGTGTTGTAAGTCATTGTGACAAACTTTCCCATTAATTTCCTGTAAAATACACCAGTAAATCCAAAGGAAGTGGATACATATAGTGTTACTGGGCGGTTCTCTGTGGCGCTGTCCGACCGTCATCTGCGGAAACCTTCTCCGGAATATTAGTTCCTACTCAGACCGTTTTCATCCAAACACCTTGCGGTAGCCTGCGCAGGTTTCGCAGGCTTTGCCCTTTATAAGGTGAACGCAGAGAGAGGAACAACACAAAATTTTGTTCCTTACCGACAACTCTGAGCATTTCAGGCCGCACCACTTACCTCCATGACAAAGAAGGGAACCACCACTCTCCACTGGGAGCCCAAGGGGGAACAGGCTTTCCAGGAGCTCAAGGCTCGGTTCACGTCAGCTCCGTCATCCCAACCCCAGTAAAAAGTTCATGGTGGAGGTCGATGCATCAAGCACCGGCATTGGGGCAGTGCTGTTGCAGCGACATGGTAACCCAGGCAGACTCTACCTTTGTGCCTTCTACTCCCGCAAGCTCACCCCAGCGGAGCGCAACTACGACGTGGGGGATCGAGAGCTGCAAGCCATGAAATCAACTCTGGAGGAGTGGCGCCACTGGCTTGAGGGGTCCTCCCAACCATTTCTAGTTCTCACCGACCACCGGAATCTTGAGTATATCTCTCTTCTTCACCCACTTCGATTTCACTATAACATACCGGCCAGGCTCCAAGAATGGAAAGGTTGATGCCTTATCACGCCAGTTCGACACGACCACCGACCTGAAACCACCGGACTTCATCATCACTCCTCCTCGCATCCTGGCTCCTATACGATGGGACATCATGGCTGAGATTACGGAGGCCCAGACCCAGCACCCCATACCACCTGAGTGTCCACCAAACCAAACCTATGTTGCCAAACCCATCCGCCAAAAACTCTTACATCTGATCCATGACTCACCCAGTGCCAGTCACCCAGGCATCGAGGCCACCACGGAACTCGTCACAAACCGATTCTGGTGGCCCACACTCTCCCCAGACGTCATCCAGTTCATCCGCCGTTGCACCACCTGCAACATAAGTAAGACTTCACACCAAAAACCAGCTGGACTGCTGCAGCCGCTACCCATTCCACAGAGACCATGGTCTCACATCACCATGGACTTTGTGACGGACTTACCTACCTCCAACGGTTTCACCACCATCATTACTATCATCGACATCGTCACCGACCGGGGCCCTCAGTTCATGTCACATCTATGGCAGGCCTTCTGCAAACAGATGGAGATCAACGTGAGTTTGACCTCGGGCTATCACCCCCAGTCTAATGGCCAAGCAGAGAGACTCAATCAAGAGCTTACCAGATTCCTCTGGTCCTACTCTCACGCCCGCCAAGAGGATTGGAGCCAGTACCTGCTATGGGCTGAGTACGCCCAAAACTCACTAGTAAAACCTGCGACCGGCATGATGCCTTTCAAGTGTGTGCTTGGGTTTCTATCTCCCATGTTCCCCTGGACCTGGAAACCTATGAACCTGCCCACCCAAGACCACAGGCTCTGCAACAGAGAAGACACTTGGAACCTGGAACACATTCATCTCCAAACAGGCTGACCACCATGGCAGACCTAACCCCGCCTACGCACCTAGACACTGGATCTGGCTCTAAACCCAGGACCTTCACCTCCAGCGCGCCTGTAAGCTAAACCCCAGGTACATGGGTCCATTTCAGATAACCAGACAAATCACTCCAGTGTCTTATCGTTTATCATTACCTTTATCACCACCTTCCATGTGTCTCTGTTAAAGCCCGCTGATGCTCCGAAAGGACAGAAGGGCCTAGACGAGTTCTGTTAGTCTGTTACTGGGCGGTTCTCTCTGGCGCTGTCCGACCGCCATCAGAGGGAACCTTCTCTGGAATATTAGTTCCTACCCGGACCGCTTTCATCCACGCAGGTTTTGCAGGCTTTGCCCTTTATAAGGCGAACGCAGAGAGAGGAACAACGCAAAGTTTTGTTCCTTACCGACAACTCTGAGCAGTTCAGGCCGCTCCACTTACGTCCATGACAAAGAAGGGAACCACCACTCTCCACTGGGAGCCCAAGGGGGAACAGGCTTTCCAGGAGCTCAAAGCTCGGTTCACGTCCCTCTGAGCGTTTCATTGGATTATTTCTGGAATGACCTGTTACCCACTTGGATTGTTTATTTCGATGTTGATTCTTGCCTGTTGCCCCGAACTCTGCCTGGACTTCCATTTGTGATTCCTGCCTGATAACCTGACCTTCCATTTCACTGTACTGTTTTGCTTTGTCTCCTCTGTGTTTGATTGCCCCAGCCTAAACGCTTTTCTGTCTGATCACGCTGTTTAATAAACGGCTTGCACATGGATCAAATGTCAACCGAGTCTGTGTCACATATAGATACACTGCAGTTCTGAAAAAGTGCAAGTACAAGTGGTCGTCACTGGGGTGGTACCCTAAAGGGTACAGTTTGTACCTTTACTTATAGGTACAAATTCATACTGTTACATCCTTCTTGATTTATTTGTTTGTTTTGGGGAGTCTTTTGTATATTTCTGTGCAGGTTGAAGCTGATTGGTTCCTGTACCTGAATTGATGCCATACCCTGTTTGGTCAGCTGACTCCCGGCTACCTATAAAGACTCCACCCTCACTTCCTCCATTAGCTTTGTGCTCATTTGCTATGCTGCGCTACCATTGCTGCTAGTTAGCTATTTGTGTTAGAAACATTGTGAATTATTGTCTCTATTGCAGTTGCATTTCTGTGCATGAGCTTTCTTTATTTTATGCTTTATTATTTTTTTGTGATACTAGTGATATCACCCATCCCTATTTTATACTCTACAGTAATAACAAATTCAGTTGGACAATAACAAATAGAAATTTACTGTTTAACATTGATGTAAAATAATCACAACAAAAGCAAAAGTTTGATTATGACATCCTCCTTTAACTTACACAAGCAGAGTTAGAGACTCATCAATCGCAGTCTATTGTCACAACGTACGCTTATGATTTTGGTAAACATGAATCTACACGTTTCATAATTTGAAAATGTTCTGACAGTCATTTATATCCCTTGCTATTGAAGACAGAGAAGCCAGGGTACTTTTGCAGGTGTAACATACGAGGCTGATTACTCTTTAACTGCAGTAAATGTATGTATAAACTTGTCACCATCCACAGTAAGTTCTTCAATCATTGGCTTCCTGTACTTGGTGAAGATGGTTTACTCTAAACGAAAAAGCACAAACCAGATTTTATCTCAGTCAATTTTTCTCAGCAAATGATTTTACTGATGGAGAAAAATAATCTATATAGCCTACATAAAGTTTAAGATAATTATTACATTATAACATTGTGGGAAACATTAACTAACATTTATCACAGACATAAGTCAGAACAATGTGCTCACCTTCCTAAGTACGATGCAGCGTTCAAGCTTCTGACTGAGCAAGGCTGTCAGCATGAGAAGTTCTGCTTTTAAAACAATTCCTGAAACACAAAACATGACATACAAATAGAACTGAGGCTTTTTAATGAGGACAAAGTTGAAGAATCAATTACCGAGATGTTGTTCACTAAGATATTCCTCTCTAGCCTCTGTGAGATTCCCTTGAGCAATCCGTAGCACATTGGATGCCATGTTTCTTAAAAGTGGTGGCATAGATTAACAGAATAATACAGGAAACCAATTTCTTGATGAAGCTGCAAATAGTTAAGAAAAACACAAGCATAAGTAAATTAGTTTTAGTGTCCAGTGTGTAGTTTTACACAAACCTCTGATGGACTCTTTAAGAGTGGATATTTGTTGACAGCATCTTCGACAGTAATCTTACTAGTAAAGTTATTTTACTTACTCCTTATTCACTCTTCAACAAAGCGAGTATCTGGCGGTGTCCTTCTGCAATGGTCTTGCAGAACCTGCCTCATTATTGATGACATTCAGTGTCCTTGTGCATATAGATTAACACAAAAAAATCAGAGAGCAAGTTATTTATCATTTCTAAGCATGAAAAGATTTGTAATCATGATAAAATTGTTAGCAATAGACTGGTTACATGTAGCACTGTAAAAAAATATAAATGAAAAATATGCTCTCACCAGAGGCCTTGTATTCTTGTCTTTTTTTGTCTTTTTCTTTCATTAAAAGGGAACTTTAGAACTTCAAAAATGGATAGAAGATAAAAAACATATAGTAATAATTAGACATGGAATGTCATGTGCATAAAATAGAACAGACAAACTAGTTAATGCTTAAAAGATAAATACAAATGAATACAATCCTAATCACTTGCTTGATGTTTGATAGCTCAATTTAACACAAAATGGCTGTGAATAATGTTAATCTAAGGAAAATTTGTGTGGCCCCATTCATCCTCTCCTTAATTCAGTGCAGTCTTACTGTCCCCTGTGCTGAAAAACACCTCCAGAGCTGATGCTTCCAGCCCCATGCTTAACTGTAGGTATGGTATTATTGGGATGATACTCATCATTCTTCTTCCTCCAAACACGGCGAACAGAGTTAAGACCTAAAAAGTTCTACTTTGGTCTCATCTGACCACAGGACTTTCTCCCATAACTCCTCTGGATCATCCAGATGGTCCCT
>JAUMHR010042107.1:0-10825 GCA_032361145.1 Enteromius fasciolatus | reverse complement strand
TATGACATCACTTCCTTATGTTTTCAAAACACTCTTGATGTGCAAATCAAAACAATATAGAAATCCTGGCCAGGACGTGGAAGGGGAAAAATGGATATATGTTAAGAGTACATATGTTCAATCATAAATGTAGTCGAGTAGAGAGTAAAAGTTGCTTATATTTTTGATACTCAGTACAAGTACAAAGTATGCAAAAAATAATTAAGTACAGTAACAAAGTCCATTTACTCAAGTACTTTACACCACTGGTGAAGGGTCAATTGTTTTTGTCTCTTAAAAATGCAATTACGAGTTGGGGCGGCTGTGATTATGTCAATGGGGGCCCCTGGCTGCGCCACTGCCCAAGCATCACCACAAATTAGGCTAGTCAGACAGAATGTGTTTTTATGTTTGAAAATGTGAGACATACAGTAGGGTGTCACAAGTTAACAGAAGAGGATGACACTATGGTTATGTTAGCAACAGTCTTTATTTGCAAGTATAGGTTGAGACAGCTGAGATTCACGCAGGTGACTAGGTACTTCATAAAATGACAAGTAACTTAAGTGAATATTGAAGATTCCTTAGGTAATTTAGGTATTGGCTGGCATGGTTGAAGAACAGATCTGAAGACTGGGGCTACATAGGTGAGTAGATGGGCTTGTCCTTTTGTATGCAATAATGTTGATAAGCAGTTCTTATGCAAAGACAATATAGTAGTCCTAGCATCAACAAAACCAAACAATGAATGAATGTTCGGTGCTTGCTTATATAGAGAAACGGATGAGGCTGATGGTAAACAGGTGTGAGGAATGAGTATGCAGATGATGGCCAGGGAGGATTATGGGAAATGTAGTGTTCTGAGGTGACAGACATTGAAGACAAGTGAAGATTGTTACACAGGGCAGTAAAACAAAGAAAAACGTACAATTTTGAGATGTGATTTCTTTTCTAAAGCATGCATTTAAAAGATGTGACACAGTCAAACATGACTGTCTTTTCAATTTGTCCGTAAAGGAACTATGGAAATGTGTTTTGCTATGCAAAAATGTGTTTGGTGTGAACGGCCCTTTATAGTGCAAAATCTGAAACATTTAAATGGAATAATGCAACAATTTTCTTTTTCTAAACACTGCATTAATTATTGTGGACTAGTTTCAGATTTTTTAAATATGATATATTCTGCTTGAAAGATACCAATAGTTACATAGTTATGTTCAAATCAGGTTCAAAATAATTGCTTTGACATTTATTTGGGATTATTAATGCCCTATCACTTTTAGCAGAGCGCTTTCTGCGTTTCAATGCAAATATTACTACAGCAGCAATAAAGCACATGAGCATAGTAACCACACACAGACAAATAACAAGAACTGTTAAGTTAATGTCTGGGTTTGATATTTCTGGTTTTGAAGCAGGGATGATCTTTGAAGCTGGAGCAATGTTGGAGGTTTCAGATTTTTCTTTTTGTTTGTCTTCCGACTGAACTGCAAAGAAGAGTGTTGTGCCATTTTGGATTGTGATATTGAGATTGAATGAATGTTGTTCAACTGATCCAGCCTCCTGAGGTGAGACAGCAGTTGTGTTAACTTCATGACCATTGCTGAAGTTGAATTGAAGCATTTTAGGGTCAAAGCTCCACCTGATCTCATAGGATTTAGCTTAAGAGAAAGAAAGCAGAAAACAAAACATGCAGTGCAAGACAATTAAATATACTGTATATTCTTGATATAACTTTAAAACAACTTTGGACAAACTTTGGATTAATTTTTATTTAGACCTACACTCACAATAAAACATAACATTTTGCTTGTAATAACGCGGCCACAAAAATAAAACGAAATTATAGGTAGAATGTCTGCAGTTTTTTTTATTTTTTATAATTATTTAAGGGATATATTTCTTTTAGGACTATTCATTTTATTCCTTTTATACAGGCCTCTGCCATTTTATTGTGATCTTCTCCCTACACAGAAGTGCTGTATGTGCGTGAGGTGATGATATGTGTCTGAATCATTATTTCTGTGCTGCTATATTTGCGCACCTCACGCTGCGCCTGTCCGCTACTCTGTGTTATTATAGTTTCCCACATAAGTCTCCGTTGTAGAGGTGAGAGGTTCTTTGAGCTAAATGCTGCTGAATACATGATTTTCTCTGCAATATTTGTTGACTAGATACAATGAACGTTGTTAAATTCACTCTTGATCATGCAAACAGGGGGGCACATCGTGGCGACGGGCCTGGCTCTTGGCCACTAGACAATACTTTAAATTAATGATTTATTTCAGTGGCGGTTTTAGGCATGGGCGAACGGGGTAGCCGCCCGGGGCAGCACTTTTTCATGACACGTGGGGGGGCGGCACAAACACTTGGGGGCGGGAAAAAAAATCATCTGCGCCCCTGCGGTTTTCCATTATCTATCATACCTGTGACTATGGTGTTTAAATAGTTTCAAATTTAGTGCACACAAAAAAACAATACATATTTGCAGTAGAATATAAAAATCAAGTATAAAGCATTAAACATAATGAATAGTCTAGTACTTTCAATAATTGAGAATCAATTTAGAATACTATAAATCCGTTTTTGACATTATTTCTTCATATCACACTTTTAAGCTGCACTTCATATGGATAAAGTTTTGGAATCATTTTTTTTTTTTTTGGCAGCGGCTATTTACACCAAGTTCTCATAGCATTTTCTGAAATGTATACCACTTATTGCAAGTGACAGTCACATTATTAAATAGATGCCGTGTGTAACGTTCCCACTCTGTGTTTGTTGTCATTTCCCCATGTGCTCCCTGTGACCTAGTTTCTGTCAGTGTCGATTATGTTCAGGTGTGTCTTGTTAATTAGCGTCATTGTCTGCCCTATTTAAGTTACGTTCAGTTTAGTTCATGTTGTCCGGTCATTGATGTTGTTACGTTCTGTTCGTGTGGATTCCCTGCTTGTATCTTTCTTCGTGCCATTGATTATTAAAAGGATTAATATCTCAGTACTTTGTATCAACGTTCTTGCTCCACCACAGGCATACCGTGACACCATGGTTGACACCTTTACTGTGAAAATAAAGGCCTCACTAACCCTACCCAATTTTGTTTTTAAACTATTTGATTATTTCTTTCATTTTTTTTAAATTTTATTTATGATGTTATTTGAAATTTAAAAGGGAGAGAAAAAAAAAACACTCAGAGGGGGTAATTCAATGTAGAACCGCCACTGATTTATTTAGAGTTAGTGATAATATGAATATTTTATAATAAACTTTTTTTAAAGCATAATTTCACTGAGGATTTACGTGAATAATCACTAATTATACATGCATTTGACCGTTTAGGCACACCGTTTATATCTTACAACAAACAATTGTTGTGTTTGCACATGTCGTTTGTAAAGGCCTGTTGATGAAGACGTTCACCCTCAAAGATGCTAGCACCACCCGCTGGTGAAGACTTCTAACAGCAGATAGCTTCTTGGATCGGTAATCTACTGCTTTTCCTGCAGTTCCCGGATGTGCGCTCTGTCGAATTTGAACCACTGAATTTTTTTAAGCGAATTTGTAAAGTTAAATAAAAATAAAAATCCATCAGAATGGATTATTCTGATTATGATTTTCATACTTTTTTGGACTTATTACTTGGCAGTCAATGGGACAGTCACAAGCCTCCTGGTTTTCATCTAAAATATCTTAAATTGTGTTTAACTGATATTGTGATTAACGACAAAAAAATATTTTTGGGGTGGAGTAACCTTTTAAACAAATGAAATACCTTTTTAATACTGGTATAGTAATGGCATGCGTTACCTGTCCCTTGATCGAGGTCCTCACCAGGAGCTGTCCAGTTGAGAAGCACAGTGTCCCCATGGATCTCAGCACTCAGATCTGTGATTCTGTTCGGAGGGAAATTTGGTGGATTTTTGCCTGAATGAGTCACCACAAAACTCTCTCCAGTGTCTGTTCTGGTGAAATTTTCAACCTCAAGTGGTTCCTCAGAAACTGGAGGCTTTGGAGGGATCAGTTGCACTACAATTGAAATTAACTGTAACTGAATCATTCACATAAACGTTTTATTCAAAACACAGATTCATTCAGGAACAAAACTTTATGACTAACAAGCTGCATTTCAACTGACATGGTCCCTATGTAGTGTTTACTGCTTCCTATTCACTGTGTACATGATATCTGTTAAAGTTAACTTGACAAAGTGTGTTTATTATTATTATTATTATTACAAATAATTCATTGTTATTTTTTGTCATTATATATTTTTTAATATCTAATATGAAAATAAATCTAGTTTGGTTATATGTTTCCATTAACATATTTGATCGTATTGTAGAACCTCACTTAAGATGCTGTAATTGCCTGTCAAGTGTTTAATATAGGAATAAGAGCAATATCAATCTCATCTAAATGAATATTTCAGGATCTCTGGGTTTACCATTTAACACACATCCAGGGACATACAGGACAGCAAATCTGGCTTGTCCATCTTGATTCTTCACTCTTACTTTCAAGCTGCTTCTCCCGTTTACCATCTTTGTGAAATATCTAGAATAGATTCCATCATCTTTGATAGCATCAGCTCCTGTAAAAGATGAACCTTCATTCATTTTTCTATTTCAAATAATTTTATTTTTTTCATTTATATTTTATTTTGAGTAAGTTACCTGCTCCATTGTCCAGGAGTTGTAATGTATGTACAGACCCAGTTTCTGACTCCAGTATAGCCCAAACATCTGCATTTATTACAGGCCTGTAATCTTGACTAACCTCAGCAAACACTATCATGGGTTTAGTGCCATCACTAAACTTCTGATTCATGTGGGTTTTGACAATGATTGGAGGAACATCAGCTAGTGCAGCTCGACTAGTAACTGTTATGGTGAAAGCCTGAAGTATTGTAGTTTGGATTCTGTACCTCCAGTCACCAGGCTACCAAACAAATGAAAAGTAAAAGTAGATCAGAGAGGGTTTCTGTAAATGTATCATCTGGATCATCAGTGAAAAACGTCTCGGTTACATACAGTATGTGACCCCCATTCTCTGATGGAGGGAACGGAGATGTTATGTTGTGATGACAGACTGGGTTCATACTTGGGAGCCCTGATTTTGCTCTGAGAGAGAGAAAGCGCCAATCAAAATTGGGTAGTGGAATTTGCATCCTGAGCCACTCCCTGCTGAGCGGGTATAAATAGGGCGGCAGGTGCAACCACTCAACAGGTATTGCTCCATATTTGTCCGTATGGACTCCCAGTATGAACTGGCCCAGGTCTGGGGCAGTACACATAGAAACTAGGCCTCTAGGTCAGGTTCACCTAAGGGAGGAAAGCACTTGACAGCAGAGACCGAGGGAAGACACGAGTTTACTGACAGGGAAACTTTACTGTGGGGAATGAGGCATGTGGATACCTATCCCAGTCCAGGGGCTGACCTACCGGGCAAAGCTGACACCTGAAACTGGGCCTGACATCAGACTGCTCCGCTAAGTCTGACTGCCGATGGCGCTTGGAGGATGCTCAACCAGGGTCCGCAACCGGGGACACGACTGGGAGAATATAAGCACTCGCATCCCCGTGTGAGGGGGAATGGTGCAGCAAGTAAGACAGGCCAGTGTCACCTAACTGTTTCGCAACAGAGAGGAAGAGACTGGCACAACCCAGAGGTTGTAACACCGTGCAAAGGTATTCAGTGTCGCCCAGCCCCCAGCTCGACAAATATCTGGCAGAGAGGCTCCGTGTGCCAACGCATGGGAGGAGGCTACACCCCTAGTGGAGTGAGCTCTCACACCCAAGGGACACGGCTTGTCTTGGTAAGCCAAGACTATGGCATCCACTATCCAGTGGGCCAACCTCTGCTTGGAGACAGCCTTGAGACGGGGACATCTGCTTCTGAACTGCCGAGAACTGCTGTGCAAAATAAAGAAAAAAGAAAAAGAAAGCGAACCTTCTCTGTGTTCTTCGGCTCAGCCAAGCTGAGCCACAAATAGCTCTCTTAGGTCACCAGGATATTGCCTTGCCGAGGGACCGCGCCGTGAGCTTTGTCACTTGGAAGGCGAAGTTGGTCGCCGTGCACAGCTCCTGCATCAACCCTGGGTCAGAGCCACCCTTGCCCTAGCCTCCCGTCCGGTCCCTGTAGAGCCACAGCAGCCCTCTCAGCCCTCCGGGAAGAATGGAACCAGGGTTGGCCATGGCTGAGAGTTACGGCCTGACCCCAGGAACCAATCGTCCAGCCGCAAGCACTCGGGACTAGGAGGCTTTGACACCTCTAGCCCGATACTCGCGCCCGAAAGCGGCAGCCCCACCGAGCCCTCATCCTCGCCAGATGAGAACCCATCCCCGATGCTGTGATCGACATCCGATCATCTAACGGTCCACCGAATGAAATGTGAAGACCGCCCGTAGACGGCCCAGACAAATCACCAGCGAACTGCACGGTGCAGTCTTTGCAGAAGGGGTGAGAGGCCCGTGAGGACGTGCCTGGCGGGGAAGCTCTCACAACCGGAAGCGGAGATCTCGACACGCTGGGTCGATGCTGACTCATTCACACTCCCCTGGAGGAGAGAAAGGTGAGACCGCAAGACTGTCAGGGGCATGGACTTGCAATGAGCACAATGAACCCTACACAAATACGCCTTCAGCGTGCTGGATGCACAGACACTGAAGGCAGTGCTCGTGGCCGTCGTTAGCAGACAGATGACCACACCCAAGAGGACACGGTCCGAACGGCATCTTTAAAATACGACTGTCAACCTGAAACTGCTCTTTTGTGAAACACCCAGGGGAACTGCTGGTTGCACAGGGACTCCACTGATCGCGTTGTCTCGCCACACCGAACAGCTCCTGCTTCCTTCTCTCTGTTTCAGGGCAGAACCAGAAGAACACTGCATGCAAAACAGCTCTCGGCTCCGAAGCAAAATCTGTTAAGTGTTTGCACCTGCTGCCCTATTTATACCTGCTCAGCAGGGAGTGGCTCAGGATGCAAATCCCACTAGCCAATTTTGATTGGCGTATTCTCTCTATCAGAGCAAATCAGGGCTCCCAAGTATGAACCCAGTCTGTCGTCACAACATAACTCGTAGTGACTTACAGACAGGGAACTCAGTCTAAAGTTGTTGTTGAATTTTTATGTTATCAAACTCCTAGACCAGATGCCTTGTGTTATGATAATACCTTTACATGTTTATGGTTTATAAACTATAAAGTGAATGAATAACTAGTTAATAAACGTTATCATACCTCTGCAGTTCCTGTGATGTTTAAAGTGACTGTTTTCAGTGATACCTCATGATTCATATTTGTCTGAGTGTAGATTAAGCCACTTGGTGACTGTATGTAAATGTTAGGAAAACTACTTTCATAAATTATTACAAAGCTGGTTTTGTTCCCAACAGTCTGATCCACTGATACTGTTCCATTGAACCAATCAGATGTTCTTACTCCAGCACTCTCTAGCTAAATAAGTCATAAAAATGAATATGGTTAAAATACTCATACTACTGATGACACTCTCAGAGTAATACATGTATTGTGGAAAAAACCTGAACTGGCTCTTTTGTGTAATCTCCAGTAGATAATGTGAGTGTAGCAAATGCGTCCATTAACTGGTTAGATGTGGTCTCATCACTGGCTGATAAAAATATTCCCTCTGTTTTTAACACAGCACATTTTTTGCATTGAATAATAAACTGGTGCTTATATTATATAATATACACTGAGATAGATACAGTAAGTTATGATACGTGTGGATATTACTTACCAGTTTTGTTCGCCATTTCTGTCAGTGCAGGATCTGCACTGTTACTTAAAGCTAGTGTGTGTATAATGGCACCACTTTCTATTGCAGATGGAACACAAAGAGCAATGTTGTCTGTTGCCTGACCATCAGTCAGAAAAGTGAGTTCATCCCCTAATGCATCCCCATTGTCTGCTTGGAGTACCTAAAAAAACCAAAAACAAATCACTGACGTAACACAAACACTACATACTTCATATATCAAAATCATACAAACTGCAAACTAATATAAATATAATAAAATATAAAATTAATATGGCACCTTTAAGCCTAGAAGAAGGCCATTACACATGTTTGTTGATCCACCTGCTACTTTTGGCAACAATTTAATAAGATTCTCTCTTGTGGTGTCACTGTCAATAGTAATCAAGGGGCTCAGAATAAAAGCAGTAGAACTAAAGGTTACAATCCCAACACTCGCTTGATCCTCAACGATGTTCTGAATGAAATGCGTGGCAGCCTGCTGCAGTTGAAGAATTCTGGAGCCCTAGAAAATGGGTGAGTTTTATTTATTTATTTACTTTTTACAGGTGTTTATTGTACTTATTTCAAAGCACTGGAAATAAGAAAAGGTTGTCATGGTAGCATCTGTGTTTTCAGGCGAAATTGTTTGTTATGACATACTTCCATGCTTCCTGAGACATCAAGGATGAGGCACACAACTCTTTGCTTTCGCTGCACAACTTTGAAAGATGGTGGTGGTGGAGGGGACTGCAGTGGTTTCAGAGAACGAAGCATGTCTTTATCCACAGAATCCTCAAATATTACAGTCCATGTTGCTTTGCCACATTTTTTATTTTGCATGTTTGGAGCTTCATAATTGTGCTCATTTTCTTGACAAAATGCAGTGACCTGAAAATAGGATTTCCTTTATAAATGTTATGTCATTACCAAATTGACTCTAGACTTTAAATGTTTTATTATAATTTGAAACTTCCATAGGCCTACTGTAAATTTTATGTCAACTACCCACATGTAGTAATTATGCAAGAACATTAAATCAATAAAGCAAAACCAATGTAAACAAACATGCATATGTGAAAATCAGGTACTGCAAAGTGCTCGTAACTAATAAACAATTGTACGGCTAACACAGTGTCCTAACTACACGTGACATGACAAGATTCCAGCGACAAGCAAATTGGGTATCCATACCACACAATCGTTTTGTCGAGGTAACGACATCCTTATGTCGTGGCCTCGAGATGCAATGATGAGGGAACGACATATTTTTCTTGTGGCCATGAGTTTATTGCATGAACAAACCTGCGTGACCACAGCAACCTGGGATTATCAGAGATGTTTAAAACATTTTTATTACATTAAACATTTAATTTACTATTTGTATATTTTTCTTCTTCTGTTATATTAACTTATTAGGAATATATTTCTATATTTATTTCATATATTTATTTCAGGAGTATAGGTGTATACATTATTAACGTTTTGTATAGTTATTGCTAGTATCCTTTATGATTGTAGACTGTTTATGCCCGTAATAAGCCTGTTGTGTTTTCATTTGCAAATAAAAATGTGTGAATGATTCATTCCTCAATGAAAAAGATAATTCAACAGCTGCACTGGCCCCATTAGACTATATTAACAATTATTCATTCGCTGAAAAAAAATAAAATATATTTAATTCAAAATTTTTAAACTGCATTTTAAATTCTTAAGCTTAATATGTCGAAAAACTAATGCTGTGTCCGAAATCGCTTACTTCCCTACTATACAGTAAGCGAAAAACAGTATGCGAGGCGAGTAGTATGTCCAAATTCATAGTATTCGAAATTCAGTAGGAGAGAAGTACCCAAATTCTGTAGTACGCATACCATGCGTTCCTATCCCATGAGGCTCCGGGAGAGGAGGCGTCATGAAGTGGAGACGCTGCTCATTTCAAGTGTAAGTACCTCAGGAAAAAAACTTTGTTTATTGTGATTAAATTACATTTGTTTAACATAATCTAAATAAACGGATTTGTAGCATATAACGTGTTTAGCGTATTACACTAGCTTAATTTCAGTATGAGCCAATAGGTCAGAAGACAGGTACGGCTACTGGAGAGATGAGGACAGCATAACAGGTGAGTAAACAATCAATGCAAGTCGTGTTTCTGATTCACTTAATTTTTTTTGTATTAAGAAAATGTTATTCTGAATTTCTTTTCTTTCAAATTGTGTTAATCACATCAGCAACTATTAATTATAACACAGCAAATAAAAATATCCACTTGTTCATTGAATTTTACAGGTAAATGGGATCAACTGTTCAAACACATTCAGCCCGGTTGAAGACAGATTTCCATAAACTTGTGTGCAATTAAAAGAATAAAATAAAAATACAAAATTAAACACGGTGTCAGATTTCTTGCAGCACAATGAACTGATAAAATAAACAATGTTCCAACAATTACCTCAAAAGAGAGGAAATGTTCAGATAAACAATCATTTTGCTTCAAAATGACAGAATGAACCTTCAGGTATTTCAACTCAATAGTATTTCAAATGTAAGCAGAGGCTTAGGATTTGACAAATGAATTCAGTTAACCAGAGTACATCAATAAAATGGATGAATTCAGAGAGTTGCTGATTCTCTTAGAAAAGTTCAGAATTACAGTCTTTCGCTGAGAAGTCAAAAAGGGAAAGGAAAAAAAAAAAGATCCAAGTCCAGTTGTCCAAAAGAGAAAGGGGAAAAATGAATTTCCTACCAGTTCGATGGCTCAACACAGTTCAATAAAGAAAACGGTTCCATGGATGGCTCGCCATTTATACCAACCGCACCTCGTGTGTTCAGCATGAATCAGGATACTCAGAATCTCACAAAAACCCAGCCTTGTAAAAACACAAGGCAGAACAACAGTAAGTCTTCAAAATCAAACAAATCTCATCAATACTCACATGTATACACTTCAAATATAATCAATTTAACACTGAACAAACATGTTGACACTCAAATCTGATATAGATGGTCAAAGTGGATGATGTCAAAGTAGACGAGGAGGTTGAGTTTATCCTGAGGTAGAGCTGAGTGTCATCAGCATAGCAATGAA
>JAUMHR010042106.1:0-10827 GCA_032361145.1 Enteromius fasciolatus | reverse complement strand
AGCACAGCCAGCGAAAGATCAGACGCAACTGTTTGAAGAAACGCACCTTTTTGTATTAACCAAAAATGGCTGTTTCGTGGTCTCTCGTTGAAAGCCTCTCTCGTATAATAATTGGTTTCCTGATATGCACTTTTCACATGTGAACAGAGTTTAGTTTTTTTTACGTATCTCGGAAAGGCAAACCGGTAACACTTTATAATAACTAACCACTATGAATCATTAGTTAATTATTAGTGAGAAGTCAGTTCATCCTTTATAAAGCATTGTTCCAACATTAACAGTCATTAGTAAGCAGTTTTTACAAATACAGTTATAAATGCCTTGTTCTTAATTTATAATATCTAAAAGTACAAAGGTGATTTAAAGGCTCCTAACAGAAAAAATAAACAAACAACACAGAGGGATACAGTGCTATTATTTACAAGATGCAAAAAAAGCAAAACTGTACACTTGATTTTTTTTTCTATGAAACTGAAGGTTTGTTTTTCATTTATCAAGTGTACAGTTGTACGATTACAGTTTTGAAAAACATCTTGAAAAAATATGTCTGTGTTCTGTATCCCTCTGTGTTGTGATTGTTTAACTTTGTTGTTATGATTTTAAAATAGCCTTTACATCTGCTTTATAAATGCTTTACAAGGTATAAATAGTCTTCACTTTAGATGAGCTCACAAAAACAGACGTCTGGAAACTTACTCATGAATTACAGCAGGAACATGTTTTAATAAAGCATTTATTAACACACCGAGCAACTATTATCATGTGTTTAAATAATAAGATTTATTAATGTAAATTTAAATAATTTGTTAATCATTTACTTAGAATTTCTTAATGACCTTATTAAACACTGACTGGTTTGTAAATAACATAATAATTAAAAAAATGATAAACTGATCAGTAAGTATGAAAATACAATTATTAAACATTATATATATACTCAAGAACAAGGCGTTTATAAATGCACTTGTAAACTGTTTACTAATGCATAACAATGTTGGAACAATGGTTTATAAGGATGAAATAAATGCTTACTAATGCTTAACTAATCATTCATAGTGTGTCATTATTATAAAGTGTAAGCGTCAAACCTTTAGCCTTTGGAACAGTGTGTGTGAGAGGAGCAATGTTGCTCCTTCCTCTGAAACCGCAGACACTGAGATGCCAGAAGCCAAAGACACAGTATTATCTCAAACCTCAGTCAGTAGCAAAGGTGTGTGAAATAGTCCGAGTTCTTTCTTTCTTGCAGTCTCCTGACTGATGCCTGCTGGCCTGTCTGCAGTGTGTTTCAAAACAGAACATCAAAGACTGCCTGTTGGGATGCCAGATAATACTTCGACAATAAAAGAAGAGTTTCACCTGCTTGATACATGAGAGAACAGCGTTTATTTACTCAACAGACCGATCCTATCTCACCACAGCAAGGTTCAACATTCACTTCCTCTGAAAATGTTGTTATTTTCAGAATCTGTTTTAGCTGTACACATCAGACATATCTTCAGTTTCCTGCTTAATTGATATTTAGTGAGTCTTAAAGCTTTTAAGCAAACTATTTTCAGCTGTTCTTTTTTTTAGAGGCATGTGACACGAAGATGGCCTTACCAAGCAAGTGCTGATATATTTCTTATTTAAGCACATTTCATATTCGTATAAATTGAGCGACTTTAACAGGTCTATTTAGTATTTATTGTGAAAGTGTACGTGTCAAATACACGCCAAAGTCCATTTTCAATATCACAAGCTTTCGTTTTTATTTGCCGTTTTATGAGACCAGGCTGATATGACCCAGTTGTCATTTTTTAAACATCTTGCAAACAAAAAAAATACAAATCACTCAAGACAAGTGGTTTTTGAAGCTCAAGTTTTATTCTAGTTAACCTCATGTCTAAGATGGGTCAGCAAGATTGTGCATTTCAGACCAGTGACCGGTTTGTGAACAATAAAACAAAACAAAAATCAAACCATGACAATGTATTTCAGGATACAACCCATTTTGATCCTTGGGAATGAATACCATATTGAACTAAAAGACACTACAGGTTTGTTTACAACAGAATCGAGACACAAGGCCAAGCTTTTGTGGTGCGGGGACGGGAGGATGCAGTCAATCATTTCTCAGTTTCCCCTAAACACATTCAAGAGAAAAGCTCGGGACCTCCGCAGTCTCTTTTCCTCGATTGCATGACAGTCTCTTGGTGTGTGTATCACTATACATGCTAGTTTTCATCATTCGGTTGTATTTTCATTTCCACCTTGAGGTAAAATAGATTCCTGATACTACAGAGGATAATATATCTGTGTCCCCTGGGTCCTGAATCACCTCTTCCATCATTCCTAGCTTATCGCCGCATCTCTTTCAGCAAATCATTTCTAGACTCAATGCAAACATATAGCAGCACCATGTCAAAGGCTAAAGGGAGTAAACTTAAACAACCAATGCAAATTTCATGGGTTTATGCAAAAAAACAAAGCATAAAAAGATGAAGGGAAACACAACTGCTGATTGTAGCTGCGTAACATTTATTAAGACAACGACTTGATGTGGACACGCCAGGTCTCTTGCATTCAAAACAAGGCAGGCAGCCACTTATACATGAATATCTGCACTGTGTTAAATTACTACAAGACAAAACTATGGCTTTTGTAAGTACACATGGCAGTACAATGGTGTCTTTTTTTTCCAATAAAAGCTTCATAAACTCATCAAGATGGGCTAGAAGAGGCTTAAGTGGGTATATAGTCTCCTTTAATGAAACAAGCTAAATAAAAACTCAAAAGAGTTTATGGCACCAATTCCATTCAATGTGCTTTCTACTCGCATCAGGACCCAGTAGGATGATGATTAACATGTTCATTTGCATTGTACAACAGGACTAACAGGCACGGTATAAACCGAAAAAACAATAAAATAAAAATAAAATAACATAAAAATAGCACTAAAGAAAAATCCCAGACTAAATCAATGCTAAATCACGACTGTAGTTTGAGGTATTGTGGGTATAACAGGAACATTGGACTATTTTTTTCATCTGCTTTTTTGTTGTTTTTTGTTTTTTGTCATTTTTTTGTTTGTTTCTTTGTTTTGGGAATAGCATAGCGTAGAAATCACATTAACAAAAATTGATCACAAAAAAAAAAAAAACTACCAAAGGAACCAAAGTTGTCAATAATATCATAATTTTCTATGAGAAAATTAAAACCTATTACATGGCATTGTATTGACATTTCATATAAACAAAACCAAAAATAGCAGCAAAACAAGACAAGAGAAAGAAGCATGTCTTTTTCTTTTTTGTTGTTTTCCATTTGAAAGTTTCATACTTGCTGGAAATCCCTCCATAGCAGCTAAATATGAGGAGTGTCTTCTCCCAGGTTCTCCTCTTAAGTTATTCCTCACGGTACAAACGTCTCAGTTCTGCTTTAACTCTTTGATGTCCAGCCATCACCCTTTTTTGCCTCCCTCTACTACCCCTAACATCTCTCCTCCTCATCTTCCTCCCCGTTTCCAGAGATCCACAAGACGAACTGACATCTCTGGGGTTTGTGCAAAATCTACTTGAAGCCACAACTTTTGTTTTCACAATAACTAGACCAGAGTACATCAACTCGGAAAGAAATACTTTAACTATGGTGTCACGAGTTAGCAACTAGCGGGTCATTACACATACTTCAAACATAGGTACACTTGGGCATTCGTGCATACTGGCCTTAAAGAGGGGAACTGAAAAAATAAATAGTTCTTAATCTTTGATTTAGCATCGTAGTGTATCTAGCGTTCCCTAGCATCCATCCGTCATGGCAGGAGGATCGCGTAGTTGCGGGCTTCAACGAGCAAATATCTTCTCCATGTCCCCCTCTTCTCCTCTCTCTAACAGACCACTAACACCATAGATAAAGAGACCTGCTCCGTCCTCCATTCCATGCTTTCCCCCCATTGTTTTAACAACTGTGGATTTCTTTCTTTCTTTTTCTTTTTTTTCTAAAAGTCAGCCTTAAACGACGGACTGAAAGTGCTTTTTTTCTTTTTTAAATGGAATGGTTTTAGATAATACATGAATCTAAACAAAAAAAGCAGACTGTGGACTGCACCGCAAGCTTAGCCGGGGGACGCAGGTACAACATAAGCTTATTGTGTCATGGCAGTGATGACGATATACATTATTAATGGCAGTGAAGGCAACGATTCAAAGAAATGTTTCCGTCTGGCCTCAAGTTAGAACCTCAGCCCCTGGCAATCCACAGCCTTCTTGATCATAACAAAAATACATGCGTAAAAAATATACTAAGGTTACATAAACCATTTTGGAAGAGAAGAGAATCTTGTTAGGGAATCTGTCTAGGAATTATAATAAAGTGACTAAAGGCATAGCAAGCGGGGATTATATTTACACGGCTAGGCTGCAGAAAAAGCAGGGAGCACTCGTAGCAAGTGTAACAAGGTACTATCTATGAGAGAAAGACACTGGAGACACAAATAACGTCTCTTCTCTTTCAAAAATAGTTTCTGACACACTTGAAATAAAAATACCCAGCATTGTCGTTTCAGTGACAAGTTGGGGCGAGTCACAACTACTGTTGTCGTTTATACAATTTTAAAATCCTAGATATCCTATATCTTTTTCACTTGTTTTATTTTTGACTTAGGACGTAGAGGAGGGCCGAAGGGCAGAATTGAGATTTCCTTTCATTCCCTGTCCTCCACTGGTGGTCCTGGCCAGCGATAGCCCAATCGTCGAAACCACAGGGGATGCCGCTCAGCAGTCAACAGTTTGGGCGTGCTGAGGGGCAAGTTGTCGAGGTATTGGTCGGATGGTGGGGTGCAGGTGTGAGCCCATTTTCCATTTGTCCCATGAAGCCTTTGGCCAAAGCCCATACCCAACAGAAACAAAGACGAAGAGATTCATCATCGCACACAAGATGAATAGCGATCCGTTCAGATATTAATGTCTCTGACGTCTGTGGGGGTGCAAGAGAGGTCCACGTCTTCCTCCACTCTTTTGGTCTCTGTGGAGATGTTGTGCTGCTGAGCTTGTCTGAGACTAGATTCCAGCAGGGACTCGATCTGCTCCTGACACGATCGCAGACAGTCCTTCGAAGAGAGAAACAGGGAGATTAGCAACAATGACAACCGCATATCTTCGGTGGTGTTATATATACGGAAGGTGGAACACTTACAGGGTCGCTTCTGATGACTTGTGAGAGGAAGTTGGTGAGGTTCTGGGACGAGAGGCAACTGTCGTTGCTTTTGAGGTACAACCCCTGCACTGCTGCTGCAACGCTGCCAGCCGCGATCATGGATGGAGGGCTTGCGATGAAGTTGACATCTACAAGAAAGGAAAAAAAAAAACAACCATGGTTGGAACTCCGTAAATTCTCAAAAAAAGGTAGCAACCCAAAGAATAAGAGGAATAAAATGGATAATGAAGCATAGCATGACTATAATGAGAGCAGGGTTAGTAGGGGACAGTCTGTGACATTTGGGGCCCCGACACCATTCTGCAGCAGGGCTCAAAGACTTTGGGGGGAGGCAGAGGACTTTGCTGTAGGTCCTGGGCAAGCTGCCCCCTACTGCAGCCTTCTCTTTCCCAAAACGTCCCATAAATCATGCCTCTATGCGCACGTTAACACTAAAAGTGCATAGAAATCTTAGGGTTTCCAAGATCTCACTTAAGAAAACACAACTTGCTCAAAACGGCTTCATAACCTGAACGGCCCCTCACGGACAATAAGAGGAGCTTATAAATCAACGCCGCCTCTTTCCCCCATACTCTCACTTTGCGCTTCGCCCACACATGACGAACAGAGAAATACAACCGCCTTTCTTATAGGAAGTCATCTAGCATCGCTAGCTCAGGGACGAGAGGGCAATTGTCAAGACAAATTGAGCATAAAGGCACGGGAGCCTTCACCCCAGCCCATTCATTTCATTCAGCAGCGCCCACCCCCCTTCCAAGCATCTATCCAACCACACTCTCCCTGGCTGAGATCCCAGGCTACTTCCCAAAGAAATGCAGGTCATAAACATAAAAGGGGAACGAGCTGCGTTGATACCCACCATGCAAATGGAGGGACAACAAGAGTGGGGAATATACCGGAGCAGTTCCTTCCTGAAGTATTACTGGCTTATTCTAGCAGGTGATAAACTGACTGCTGTAGGTTGTGCAACAATGATGCATATAGGCAAAGAATTGGCAGGATTTGTAGCACATGCTTTCAAAGAGACCTGGACATCAAGACGTCTAGACATGGGAAAATATCAGGTTACAAAGCCCTTTTTGCAAGAAAAACGTCAGAAAACGGCTTCCTCTTTTTGATTCACATGCGTTGCGTGCATAGCAGTGGTGTCGTGAAAGCAGGCAGGGCTTCTCAGGAGCCGTGGTGCAGTTACAGCAATCACCACAAAAGGAAACAGACTTCCTCTCTCTTGCAGAGGCTCACACTGGTTTACAATAACTGCAAGTGAGGAATTAGGACAAGCGAGATGGCTCTTTCCATTGCAATAAAGCAGTCTGCCTGATAGCAAAGTACTGGGTGAGGTAAGGGGAGGGTCTTCAATGCATGTTCGTAACAAAGCGCTCAATACTTTTGCTTGGTCAGCAATATTTATGCTAACCGAATGAAACCGAACAAATTAAAACAGAACCCAAAGAGTTAAACATACCTGTTGCACAGAGGGCCACAAATGTCTGGGCGTGCTTGCGTAGTATCTGCTTGGAGCTCTGATGTATAGGCAGTTTGGCGAGGAAATGTTCAATGAAATCATGTGGTGTGACTGAGGCCAGATCCCACTTCAGTTTATTTAGCGCCAGCAGTTCCATTTGCTGCGAGGGAGATATAAAAAGGCCCAAGTTTACATAAAGGCGCATTTTCCATATAAGATTTTACACTCTTTGACCGCTAGATGGAGATGTCGATTAATTGCACGGTCGAGCAAGGCCTACATTCAATTAGCGGACACATAAAAAAGTACAAAGAAGTTTGTAACACGCGCGTTTATATTTACGTCTAATGGGTGGCTTTACATTTACAGACCAATCCAATTATCTGATAAAGATTTGGTATCCAAGACATGCACGTATACACATCTTTGAGCAATATGTCGTTACTTGCATGACTTTAATTGACATTATTTATGAAGAAAACAAGTAAGAAAACAGTATTTAGCTGTAAAATATAAAGTGTTGAATATTTACCAATAATTCGCTGGGGCGGACGGAGTTGTCCGTGTATATGCACAACTTTTCTGCTGTTAGGGGCACAGTCTCTTTCATCTTGGAGGCCAAAAACATACAAGTTGCTCCTAACAGCTGTAATCTGGTCTTTTTGGTGGGCTCCACAGATAAAAACCTGTCCAGGTAGTTCATAGCCAGCGGAAAAACTTCCTCTTCGCATTTCTGTTCTTCACAGACCTTTAAAGAAAAGAAAGTACATATATTAAAACAAAGATCTCGGAAGAATTTGCTGCTTTCCTTTCTAAATATGCGGTAAGGATCGAAAAAACGTATATTTTGGCGAACGTGAATTAAATAAACGAAGGGAAATAATTTTGCTTTCATCTTATGGAGTTACCCCACGTGTTTAGCATCTGCTGAGTCGTGCATTTGCACTAGAAAGGGTTAAGTTAGAAAAGAGACTTTTGCGAAAGCTTAAAACGGCACTTAATCAGTTAGTTGATATAAGTATAAAGTACTGGACAAAGTATAAATATTGCAATTTGCTGATGATGCTAGCGGTCGTTGCTTTCCGAAGCAAAAAGGTGGCGTCCAAGCTAGGTTCAGGAAACAATTTTCTAGTTCGTCATCTTTTCAAAAAATATTTAAAAATATACGAAAATTGTTTCGCTCGACTTAAAGCACATGTAAATGTTGGGTAACGCATGCTTTATTGGATTAAAGCAAAATCTTTCGAATTCAGTGACAAAAACGATGCGAAACGAATTGAATTCTAAAGCCCCAACATACAAAGAGAAGCATGCGACATTTGCGAGAAGCGGGTGTTTCAAAAATTAATATAAATTATTCCAAAGCATTAAATCTAAGGTTAAACATTTGTAAATCCGAATCATTCGATGGGGAATATAATCCGAACATTTATATTGCGATCCTGAATTTAGAAATTTAAAAAATATTATATTTTCAGACCGTCGTGCAGGAGGTCTAAGACAAACTGAAACAAAACTTTTAAGATACAAATATTACGTTTTCTTGAAAAAATGAGGTTTAAATGATACCTGTGATTTATAGGACAACTTGCAAGCGTCTTTACGCAAGTGATGTCAATAATTTTTCCATTTTAGAATTTAGAGATATAAAAAACTTAAGCAAACGACAACAAAGATGGCGTATAATAGGCTACTGGCACGAGTGAGAATGCATACGTGTACATTGGTATTAAATTGAAATAAAATCTAAATTCATTAATGTTTTCTTTAGATTAATAAAAACGAAACGTATAAATGAAGAAAAATAATCGATTTAAATAAAAATACGATAGCGGAAACCACGGAAAACGTCCCAGGTCTAGGATTGATATTACTTTCGCAATAAAACATTATTTTTACGCAAAATAATCACCAATAATAATCGGGCAGCATATTTCCGCGTGATTATTCAGAGATGGATAACAATGCTGAAGAACTCAGGTTACATTTAAACATATTTAGCATTTATCAAACAGTTCTTGGGGTCCAAAGAGCAAGAGCAGAATCATCATGAGGCAAACTTGTGTAGATAGTACAAAAAAAATACAACAATTATCCAAAACAAACCTCGAGCATCCATGTGGCGACGATTTTCCTCATTTTAGGTACAATTTCTTTCTGGACGCACTTGAAATAATTTGGTGATGGAAGATAGTTTTCCTCTGCTTTGAGCATTGTCTGTAAAACTCGGTCATTCAACAGGTTGCTGTCTTGGTAAGCTCTTCTAATGGTATCCACTTCACAGCAAAACAACTGGTGTTCCATGTCTTCAGCGGTGCCCGAGGTTTAGCGGCGACTAAAAGTAAGAATACTGGATCTCGTGTCGGACACTGGTCCCGTGGATGCTTTGCTGCCTCTGCTGAACCCTCTAAAACTCTCGCTGCAGCTCCGCTTGACAAAACTCCCCTATGACGTGACTGTTGTTAAGGGAAGATCAAAGCAGCAGCGAGCCTGTGAGAGAGCGAGAGGCTGTCTGCTCAGGGCGGAGGATCAATCTTAAAGAACTATATCTTCTCTCGAGCTTGGGCTCCTTCCTTTAGCAGTATGGAAATAGGAGGTCCTATGCCGGGTGACTAGTGACCAAGGAGAATCGGTGGGGGGTAGGCTAGGGTTGGGGGGGTGCAAGGGGGCAGGCTGCTAGTGTTGTGGGTATCGGGGGTGGAAAGACGGGGTAAAAGGGTCTGAGTATGTGTATTGGTGAAGTTGTATTGGTAGGGGGCGGTATAATAGCCCAAATCAAGGTGCATTGAGAAACTCGGTGCGCTCAGGACCCAAAGTTTTATTCATGTCAAATTCAAAGTCTATGTTAACTGTTTTTTGCTGAGAGACCCTTTTAGATTGTTTGAAATCTTTATGACTGAACTAGCCTACGGTACGATCACTTTATGAAGTTGCAGGCTATATTAAGAGTCATTTATGCATAAACTCGAATGGGGTTTCCGCATATATACGAGACAAATGTGTGGTCTGGCGTGAAGAAAAAAAAGCAAAGTTTTTTGGGTTACCCTAAAGAAGGAAGCACAAATTATCCTAAACCAATGAACGAGAACGCCTGTTGCCAGGCAGAAATGCGGCACTATAGCTTTCATCTGAAAACTCCTCGTGCGGATAAATAAAGTGCAAAATAGTCAGTACAACTTTACGAAATCTCAGGAGAGGTACTCCACTTGTCCTTCTAACTTAATAACGAAGTATAGCTCATGAAGTTTCAGCAAAATGTTTATTTATGTCAGTAGGCTGTTGTATACTTAGGAAATATGCTGAAAAATGTCATTACGCCTTTTAAAATAGTGAATAAATAGTGTTTCCCCTTTTAAAGAGTTCTGGGTTGTCTGTGGAGTTTAGACAGACCATCTGCGCATAGCGTTAACAACACAAATTGCTTGATAGAGTTTGATCAAATAGGGGCGCTCTCACTTTAAAGAACCTCGCTGCTGTAGCTTCAGGATGAATTGAAGCTTTACAAATTCCACAAATTCCACCTTCAGTACCGTAAAACAAGTAATCTGGTTGTCCCCAAAAACTGGAGTTTTTTGGGAGAAACAGAAAGGAACAAGTTGTTTTTTTATCTATATATTTTTTTATAATATATATCAGCGACAAACTTAATTATATAGATTATTTTTAATAAGTGAACATTAGTTCACTTGCTCTTACTGGATCTGAGATCCAATGATACTTAATCCTTTATTACTATTATCCTGTATATCTTAATTAAGACTATTTTAAGCGTCCATGTTCAGAACATGCATCTGAGAGCATTAACTAAACATAATACATATTTTATGTTATACGTAGCTTGTTAAAAACTTTTTGAACTTTTCAAGTATGAACAAAGTGAACACTTCAAGAAAAAAAAGGACGAATTTGTTACCCACGGCTATCATAATAATCATAATAACAACAACAACAGACATAATAATAATAATAATAATGATGATCGTAATCTAAAGAATTTATCTCACAATCATTTTCTAAAAACGCCTTTTTGGCACTTTTTCTCCCTGACAAGACTTCTGCGATCGACCTATGAATATTAAACTGTCAAAAGTTAACTTATCCTATCGTAAAAAGAATGGAAATAATTCCTGATAGCTTTCTTGTGTTACAGGAGTGTTGCTAACAATGAA
>JAUMHR010042104.1:0-10829 GCA_032361145.1 Enteromius fasciolatus | reverse complement strand
AATTACCCGCTCGCCTACTACTACTCAGCCTGCTCGTCCAGTGATTTTGCCGTCCAGCATGGCGTCGTCACGTGGTCACGTGTTTGCAAAGGGTCTATTGCCACTTTTAGAACCAATCAGGACTGTGCTGTAATAGGGCTACGTATGTTTATCTGCTCAGGTAAGTGCATTTGTAACTGTTAGTACCATTTTGGCAAGTAGTCAGGGTTATGTATAATACAGCTTAGCTTTTACTCATCCACGTTTCTAACGAGCAACAGCCAGACATCACAATATGTTCAGATAATATTTTTAACATTTTATAATATGTAACTCGCTTCTTCAATTCATTTATGTATTTTGAATATGCAATTGTGTTATTTAAATAAAATTGTGTACAAGACATACTATTAAGTTTCTGATGAGTGTATGTACACTAGCAGTAGAATCAACTACGATGCAGCGATGTCACCCGAAATCTTGGCGCCAAATTGGTTAGAGCCGGCCTGAGTCAGGGCTCTGGCTGGGTCTTTCAAGAACAGTTAATATGATGTGCTGTGTGTACATTAATGAGAAAAAAAAACTTGCTTTTGTTTTTAGCAAATGGCTGCAATATAACAAAGTGAAACATTTAAGGGGGTCTGAATACTTTACATACCCCCTGTGTATAACACTTATGACGCTAATCGGAGTCCTACATTTACATAAGCCGTTTGCCTAAATCATCTTAACAAACTAAAAAAAATTATAAACATATACTATAGACAACTTCGATTCTGTTTGTAGACTAGTGAAACTTGAATAGGGTATTGTAGTGTACTGTTTTCACAAATAGAGGGAGACAAAACACAGTTGTTTTTTAGCTCAAGTGATCTGAGGAAAACCTGACTGGAAACATCATTGAAAAAAATTATTTATTAAAATTATGTTTTATGGAAACTGATAAGTTGAGTGCTCAGCTAATTAGCTGTTTCATGGGTACTGATACAAATTTATGATAACACTTTATTTTGATGGTCCCTTTTGAACAATCTGTTGACAATAAGTAGCTTTGCACCTACGTCAACTAACTCTCATTAGTATATTAGTACACTCTCTAATATCTGCTAGCTCTTTATTGTGATGGTCTTCCAAAAGACGCTCTACTGACTATACAGTAACTTTGCAAGTACATATCAACCTATTCTAACCCTAACCCTACCAGTCTACTAATACTAGAGTTAGTAGATATGTCGGTGCAATGTTACTTATAATCAACAGAATACGTTGAAGGGACCATCAACATAAAGTGAAACCAATTTGATATATCAACAAATTACATAGTTATGAAAAACCCCATGATGAAACAAGCCTTTAAATCACAGAGTTGGTTTAGAAATCTTAAAAAAAAAAAAAAAGAAAGAAAAGGTTTTGTGTGATGGGAAGGGTTAGGGGTTGGTGTTATTGGTAGAAAATACAGTTTGCACAGTAGAAAATCATTATGCTTATACAGTAGATGAACCCATAACACATGAAAACCTGTGTGTGTGTGTGTGTGTGCACCTGGTTTTTATCACCTTATGGGGAACAATTGTCCCCACAAAGATAGGAATACCAGTAAATTTTGACCTTGTGGGGACATTTCTTAGGTCCCAATGAGCAAACAAGCTTATAAATCACACAGAATGGAGTGTTTTGCGAATGTAAAAGTGTGTAGTGTTTCCTGTAAGGGGTAGGTTTAGGTGTAGGGTACAATACCACATACAGTCTGTACAGTAGAAACACCATTACACCTATGAAGAGTCCCCAGAAAACATGTAAACCCAACATGTGTGTGTGTGCATGCGTATGTACCTAGTATTTATCATGTTATGGGGACCAAATATTCCCACAAGGAAAATAATTCTGATCTTGTCATGAAATTTTTTAGGTTCCCGTGAGGAAACATCTTGTAAGTCATGATATAAATATAAAGAATAATTATAAATAAATATAAAAAAATATATAAAATCCAGAAAGTTTTCTCTCTAAGGGTTAGGGTTAGGTGTAGAAAAACCACTTTGCTAATGGAGAGTCCCCATAACACATGAAAACACAACTTTTTTGTAAAGTGTGTTTGTGTGTGAGAGAGAGAGAGGTTTAGATTCAGAAGTATTCTATCCTCATTCCACCTAGTTTCACATATTAATAATGGAAGAGCCCCTTCCCCAACACACACACACTTTGCCATTGTCTCTATAATGCTAATGTGTCTCAGTGTGTGTCCATGTCTGTCTGTGTTGATGCATTATTAACTGTTTGAAGCTTGAGTTACTCACTACATTATTGAGAGGCAGGTGACAGTTTCCTTTGCCTGTAGTTATACAGTGACCAAACGAAAACAGATTCATTTCTTAATAAATAAATAAATAAATAAATTCCTCCCACCTACAGCCTGCTCATGTTTGCTCAGAGAAGTCACGATAACAGACACTGAATGAACATGATCATTTCACAGAAACAAAGCTCATAGATAGTACATTTAGGCAGTGTACATTATGCTGTAACATCTTGAAACTTAAAACAAATGTATATATATATATATATATTAAGGTAGTAACAGGTTTGTGATTTGTGTGGTCAGTTAAAATCAGCTGAGCTTCAAAACAAAACAAGTCAGGATTATTTCATCTAATGACACCCATTGTTTATGAGACAAACAGATTGTAAATAAACCAAATGCTGTGGCCTCAGTGAGGTCTGTCTTCTCCCACGAGCTGTTGAGCATCTCAGGAACAAAGACATGTTTTTGTTTACTCTGCATTATCTGATTTTTTATTTATTTAATTAAGTCACAGCACCTGCCTAGCTCCCAGAATGCATCTGGAGCTCTAGACACCTGTCATTATTGACCTCTGACCTCCAGCTGGAGCTTTTGAGGTTACGAACAGACATGTGAGCAAAGGTGTAATTAACACACTAAACAAACACAAAGACAGACCTGTCAGAAGGCTTTGAAATCGCTTTGGATGCAGTGTCAAGTTAATATCTGGCAAACAATAAAATTAGATGTTTTGTGTAGCCTAAAATGTAGGTAAAATCTATATATTGACTATATTGTAGGAGGTATTTTAAGGGCAAGCAGTTTTTGTCTTTCAGTTTTTACAAAGTTGCTTCCAGTCCGAATAAATCTTGCTTTTCGGTAACCATAAAATCTATACTGAACAAGGGTTTAAAGGAATATCACTCAAACCTGCTTCAAAAACCTTCTGTCCTCTGAAAAACACAAAAGGCGATGCTTTGAAGAATGTTCACACTGCTCTTTTCCATTCGGTGGATAGGTTTGTTTGATGAATTCTCTGTTTAATTCCTGCATTTGAGTACATTTCTATAAGAACCGTTACACAGGTTAAGAACAACATGAGGGCGTCAGGATTGTGTTTAGGGTGATCTGTCTCTTTAAATGTGCCGTGTGAAGCAGATGACTGTGGTGTTTGTTATGTAAGTTGTAGATAATGGTTTGTGTGTGTGCTGTATAAACAGGTGTCCAGTAGCTCCACTCTTATCAGATCATGCATCGTCACACTCAGCACGTGAGACCACAAACTCCAGAGATTTACTCACACGAGCCAAAAACAGTAAGTGTGTGCGATGCTGATGATGAGTATGTGGTCGTGACAATTAATCATTATCTTTGTGTGTCATCTCGCTGATGGATGTACTTGTGATTCTTAATGGAATAGAAAATTAATATTCTGTCATCTTTTACTCAGCGCTGCATTATTAAATCTGTAACTGGTCATTAAATGGTGTTGATTACGCTACTGTTTAAAAATGTGTGGTCGGTAAGATTTTTGAAATCAGTCAGATAAAAAGCAAAAGAGTAAAATGTCTGCGGAACGATAAGGCAGGAAGTATGACCCGTGTAAATATTGTATCAGCTTTCCAGCACTGGAGAGAACTCACGGAGTGGAAGGCCTGCGATCGGACGCCGAGGGTGATTTGGTTCTTCTTGATAGGTGAGATACACTGGACGCAGTTTCCTGTCAGAGATTTGTCATCACTGACTTTTATAGTATTTTGTCGCGCAATTCATGTCCCGTGTATGCGGTGTAACATTGGTAATGCTTTGTTTTACAGAACTCGAGGACTGGGTTGGTAAGCTACGTATGTGTGGGGCGGAGCTATCAAAGGGGCAAGACCCTTTTGGGGTAGGGGCGTGTTTGTTGGTGATTTCAAATATCGTATACCCTTCCTTTAAATATAATTTATTCCATGTGAGCAGAAGCTGAATTTTCTTCATCATTACTCAAGGTCACACGATCCTTCAGAGATTATTCTAATTTGTTGATTTGTGGCTCAATAATTTTTCATTATCTTTTTTTTTTCTTTTTTTAAATCTTGATGCATCTTTCAGGATTCTCTGAAGAACACAAAGTTCAATTTATTTAAAATAGAATCTACTGTAACATTAAAAATGTCTTTTGTGTCACTTTTCATCATGTTAATACAGTGCAGTAATTCTCTAAATGAATCTATTGTTTGTAAGGTAATTATATAAAGTTTATTATATCACGTCAATGAGTGATGATATAATCAGTCATGATGAGACATAAAAAATGTGATGTGTTTATATGCCCCAGTCTGCATTCACTCTCATTGTATTTAAAAAAAAAGAAGCAGCCTGGACATTCTGCTGAACATCTCTTTTTGTCTTTCTCATGAAGTTAGTCATTTTGAACTACGAGAGCTAATGTTTGAATTCAGCTGTATGATAAGGTGACCTTGTCAGATGTGTCTTCCTCTCGTTACCATCCCCCTCTTCCTCACACTTTCTCTCACGGGTCAGGCCTCCCCTCACCCTCCTCAAATATTGAAGATCATGCTGTGATCTCTCTGTAAACCTTCAGAGCGGTTCAGATGGTGTGGTTTTGGATTTTCTGTTGAGCGGTATATAAGGACACTAAATTGTTCAAATTTGAGATACAATTAAGTGCACTACTCTTTTTTTGCATTGCTTCTATGATGCATCTCTGTAGATATCGATAAAACAAACTGCGCTAACCCCTTAATCATGCAAATCATGTTTTAATTCATGGGTTTTGGGTTTATTCAAATCACTAATCTCAAGTATGTGCAGAACTAATAGTCAGGCAAACCCTGCCAAACACATCACATACAGTACTCATGCAAGCACACCTCACACAACCAAACACTTGAGTGTGTCTTCCTCTGAGTGTGCAGTGCATAAGCGTGTGACTTAGTCCTAATCCTCAGAACAGATTGCTTCATTGACGGGTTTAAAAACAGGTCAAGAAGATAACGAGACCAAACCCTAACCCCTCACCACCTCAACACACACCCCACACAAGAGCACACCCTTTCTCATACAGACACACCTCAGAGACACACCCTAATCTAACACTTCATGTCAATGTAACACACCACTCACAGTCCATTTTCCATTCATAGTATGCATTTCTGGAAAAAAAGCAGGGATTTTGACTGAATTCTATCTGTAAATGTTTGTTTGTCTGCGTCATGATAAAATAGCTTAAACTGCAAAGGTTATGGGTTTGATGCCCAGGGAATGTAAAAGACTGGTAGAAATGTACACCTTCTTTAAAAGAAATTCAAGTCAGTTTAGATAAAAGCTTCTTAATGCATCAATGTAAATAAACAAGGTTATGGGTTCAACTCATTTAAGTTTAAGATCATTTAAGTCACATTGCATAGTTTTCTTTGGCTCTATTGGAAATTGAGTGGATCATAAAAAGTGGTGTAAAATATGAGTTTGTGAGGTTGCCCTGAAAAGAAACATTGCTTCAGAAGGACATGTCATAACTGACTGAACATATCAGAGCATGTAAAATGTCTGATGGATGATGAAATATTTGGCTCATTCTATACCTCTGGGTACATTTTATATCAACAAAAAGTGCAAAACCAATATGCTTTTTCCAAAAAAATCACTATTGGTTTCAAGCGCTAGTTGCCCAGCTTAATCAATAAATGCCACTTTGATATTTCAAGGGAAGGGTTTAGAGCTGCAGATTTTGTGACCTTGCTGGTTTTACAGGACCAGGATTCAAACAAAAGGCCATTTGTTTTGTTCAGAATTTGTTTCAGTTGTTTAAAAGAGAAAAAGGAACCATTGTGTTGTACATTGATTACACTCCTCACCCTTACACTGATACAGCTGCTTCTTAAAGAGCCCCAGAAACACACTGCTAATGCTATTAGATGTTTGTTGGTGTAATTGTGTGTGTGTGTGTGTGAGAAAGAGAGAGAGAGAGTAAGTGGTCCTTTCAATACTTCTTAAGACTCCTGACAAAAATAATAATAATAATAATGTAGCCTATTCCTACAAAATTCATCTAAAGGCTTAGGAAAACAAACTGAGACATGACCTATGACTAGAACTGCACAGCAGGCTGTATCCCTCACAGCCATGTTTTTATTTGCATGAATTAAACGTACCATTTACTCTGCCTGCATTCAGTCAATTATCATCAACTCATGCGTTTAAACCCAGATGCATAACTTAATTTTATCTTTTCTGATCTCAATGTCATCAACAGCGTCAATATAAACATTTGCATTTGGTCTTCACTGCATGTTCAGTCACTGTGAGACAGAGATCTTTTTAGAAAACTCAAAATAGACCGTCTGGTAGACAAGACTACGTCAATCTAAATATAGCTTTGCATCGCACAACAATTATGCAAACTGACACCAAGTGTTCCCCCTTCATGGGAAGTGCTTCAAGTGACCCATTTGTGATTGGATATGAAAAATCACGTTCTCACATTGGTTTCAGGCCTTATTTACGTGTGGAAATAAACCAGATATGAATCCAACGTAAGCGGACAGATTCCCATGTTAATATGTGGATGAGTCGTACAGTATGTGATTGAAAAAGCAAATAATGTCAACTCAGGTAGACATGTTTCCAGGAAGTGTTTCCAAGGCTCTTACACTGTTGCTGTGGTTGTTTTTTAGTCTGTGGGTTAAAGTTATCTGCCCCTCCCCCTGGAACAGAGGGAAAAACCCTGCAGAACAAATGTGATTGAGCTGGATTTGATTAGCAATTAGGAAGATTTTGTTTAGCAGACCTGGCAACCCTCCTTCTAAGTATACTTCACTTTTAAAAGGTTCTCATCTAAATAAATAAAATGAGACTTAGTCAACAAATTCGAAATTGGGCGTCAAGACCTGCAGTGTAAGTGTGGCATAAAAAAAGGCAACATGGCATGTTTGTAGACAAGAGAATCCCAGAATGCATTGCTGAAACTAAGTGGAATAAAAAATATGCAAGATGGCGGAAGTGAAATTGTCATCTTGCTACATTAAGAACAGATCATTATACCTTATATTTTTATTTTTTATAAAGGTGTGTTTACACTAGCAACGTTTCTGGGAATTTTGTAAGCAAAAACATGTTATCTATTGCAAATAATGTACTTACAAATGAACCACAGCTCACACAGAAATCACTTTCAAACCAGTCAGTCAACGCAATTAACTGAACCTGTTGCGAAATCGTTGTAATTTTGTTGAAATTTCTGAACTGACGTGACTGGATTTCGAAAAAAACGCACAGAACAGTAAATGTGACCACAGCTTAGAAAGCCCTGTTGTTAGCTTAGCAACATGCTAACATCCAATCAAATTTACATGAAGTGTCGTATGTAAAACTTTCTATGTGGTGTAGCACAGCTCCAAATTAGTCACCTGTAAGGTTTCATTTTGGTAGGTGCCTGCGTAGACGGCACGCCGGGTTTTGGAACGCAGCCATAGTATGTACTCATCATCAGATTGAGGTGTCACATTTAGTTCAGTGGCAGCTGACACACTTAGAAAGACACACACACATATGCAACCCCCCATCCTGTTTAAGAATGCTATACATTGAGAAAGGGACAGCAGCTGGCAGCTTGCCCTATTATAACCACCCCACCACCACCGCAGACACACACTCAACCCCACCCAGAAATCACACACACTAATCACAGCCAATGATTGCTCAGCACCGGCAAGGGCTGCCACACCTGCCCTTAAACTAGGAGAGCTGCCCCATCTGGGCAACAAGAGCAGGAGGAGGGGTCCTTGTTTATGGACTCAACAGCTGAAGAGGAACATGGAGGAAGGGGAACGCAAAGGCAAGATCTCTAAGGGATACAAGTGATGACAAAGTGTGTGTGTGTGTGTGTGTTTGGCCTCAAGGGAATATGCTGTGTCATCTCTGCAGTTATCAGCTTGTGAAATTTCCTCTTTTAATCGATTACCTTTAGCTTAAACTTAAACAAAACATTATTAACCGAAGACATGGAGAAGCTTTGTTTCTAGCTGTGTTCTAGATCATTCACACCAAGGATGATAGCTATAATTCTAATCATACCATTTTATGACATGACAGACGTGTATAAAACTCTTTAGAATCTATTTTAAAGGTTTAAATATTTTACATACTTTTGAAAATACAACATTAAGTTTATCCTGACAAGCGCTCATCGTCACACAACGACTTTTGTGAGGGGTTCGATGCCACGGCATCATTGTTTCCAAGCAGAATGTTAGAGAACACAAAAAAACCTCCCCTGAATATCCTGTATACTGTAATTCTAACAGGCCAATGGCGACTTTGAAAGTCCTGGAGTGTTATTTCCACTTTTGTGTGTCATATGAATCCGACATTTGGCTTAAACTAAGACTAAGACCTCGATTTCATCTGTGTTGAAGGGTTAGTTCACCCAAAAATAAAAATGCTGTCATTATACTGTCTCCTCATTTCACTTCAAACCCCTAAGACCATTTATGTCTTACAAAGAAGTAGGACATTCCCTATAGCACTTGAAGGCAGCATCAGATTTAACCTCCTAATAAACCATGGTACAGACACCTCAAATCATATGATCTTATTTTGCAATGACAAAATAATCTATTATACTATAGTTTAATGACTGGAAGAATAAACTGTAATGAAGAGTAAACCATAAAACTATTCCCACTGCAAGCCAGTGCTAGCATGCTACATGCTAAAAACAGCTAATCAACACCCTGGCAGTCGCCCTCTAGTATTGTCACTTTTTGTCTAAAAGATGAGCAGCCTAAATGCATGAGTGCATTGCATAGATCACTGGAAGATGCGTGTTTTGGCTTTAACACATTTCTAAAACATTTGCCTTCATACGTTTGTCTTTGAGATGTTTCTGACAGTTTTTAGATAGGGGAAAAAGAAGGATTTCATGGATCCAGATAAGAGTCTGCTAGTGGATGTTTATTCAGTCGGTTCTCTTACACACACACTTAGAAGGCCAGCTGCTATTTAGTTGTAGGTTGAAATCTATACACTGGTAATCAGCAAATTAGATTGCCTGCAATGTCTGTTCACCGTATCACTGACTCTTTCTCTCTACCCCCGTATCCCACAATCCCATTTCTGACTAGCTCTGTTTCCCATATCTCATTTATCTGTGTCTCCATTCAAATACAATCATCTATCTCTCTGTTCCTGATGGAAATGACTTTCAAAAAAGGACAATTACAGGTTGTCAGCTGCTAGTCCTGGATATTTCAACAGTTTATCTGGCATCACCATTCACCAGTCAGTAATGACCCCTAATAAAGGCAGCATGGTTTGATGCTCCCTTTAGACCAAACACACAGTGATCGAAGCCCGTCAGGCAAATTACAGCATGTGTCTTTTAAAACTTGAGGAGTAACGATGCTGCGTTCGGCGGGGATGCAAATGGGAAAAGTGAGTGGACTTTGATCAATTGTGCATGGAGGCAAAGCTCTGATGGGCTTAGATCAATGATTGTATGATTAATCTGTCCTTAGTGTTGCTGCGCCGTGATTGAATCAATGGAGGAATGAGACATTTATGGGAATTATGACAGGGACCATTGTGCTTATATTGATGGCAATATAGCTATAATTAATTGCGCTTAGTAGTAGACAACCCCCTTCATACGCATCCTGTAAAAGCTTTCATTATTGATCAGAGCCCAGCATGAGAGGGGCTGAAGTGGTTAAAACAAATGCCACATTTGACGTGGGAGGTACAAACACGACCAGCTGTCAAATGGGATCACATCCTTTAAAAGGTGGACAAAGACTGGTGGGACAGAATAATGTCCCCTCGTTAGAAGCATGAGGATGCTGTTTAAGCATGCATAGGGAATTAATCTCCTTGACACCCCGGTGCGTTTTAATGAGATATTTTTAGAATCCAGCGTCACTGTTCACTGAGGATGCACTTCGCAGGGTCATTATCACTGCTCGCTCGTATTATACACACAGCAGTACATACTGAAGTATGCACTTCTAAACTATATTCTGTAACTATAATATAAACAATATTCTCCTACAAAAAAGTAGGCTACCTTGATTGTACCACGGTACTAAATAATTATACAACACAGGTTTATGTGTTTCTAAAAATATTTTTTGTTTATGTGAAGTAATCTGTATAAAATATGTTTTTGTACTATGTATTACACTAAAGAATACAATGAACACTTCACTGTGTACACCATGTACTACACTAAATACAACAGACCTCACAATGCACGCAATTCTTCAGTGTGCACTAGAGAGGATCATTTCAAAACACCATACATGGTAGCATACACTGCTTGATTATATATTACTCGATTCAGAATAAACTACCCTTTTTATATATAGTAAACTATTTCAAATACTGAATGCTTCTTTATAAAGCAGATTATGTATTTTACATTAAGTAATAAAGCTACACTATACTACGATATTCGGAACACTTCAACATAATCCAGACTTTGTATACTTAGATTCATAGGCGTAATCTTATGGGGGGACAGGGGGACACGTCCCCCCCAATATTTGATCATACTGTATGATTATGCGGT
>JAUMHR010042103.1:0-10832 GCA_032361145.1 Enteromius fasciolatus | reverse complement strand
ACATCCACCACAACCCCGAGTGAGACACCCCGAGTGAGACCACTCCAGATCCCGAGACGTGTATGCTATCTACACCCCGAGACGATCACCCCAGTCCACCATCACCATCGGTGAGAGAGACGACCCCACCACACAACCACTACCACCCTGGTTGTTCCAACGGTTCTTTTAAGAGCCACCCCATTCTTCCCGAAGAAGGTCTTTCCAGTTGCACTTTCAATTCAACACCAGGCCCTACACCACCCTCGCCCGACCCTCTCGCTAAACTATAGACATACACACACACACAGAACACATTTTTTTTGGTGAGATCTCATTTTTTTTTTAATCACAACACTGTACAGTAAAATCGAACGCGAACAACAGTCTATGTACAGGGGTTAGAGGTGTGCCGGTGGGTCCAGGGGGTCACCCTAACAATGCAGTGTTCCAAAACGGGGCATCGACCAGGAAATGGCGGGCTAAGACGTCATACACCAGCACATCGTTGTCGAGTGGGGGTCCTTCAAACCAAGAGACGATCCGGGTCATAGGAACACCTTGACTTCGGTGTAAGGCGTAGTAGAGACAATATTGGCCACAGACGGCAGTCATGGGGCTTTGTAGCGGCTGTGTATTCCAAGTCCAGCGTCGGGTCGTCGTGTTTAACCACTGTGTGATGGGTGGGTCGCGGGGTGGCGACCCGTACGAGTCAAAATACTCGCCCTGACCCGTCTGATCGATAAAGACAGCGACCCAATGTTCTCCGGGTCGATCACACGGGTCCGTGTTTAAGATATAGCCGACCGGTGGATGAGGGTGCGGTGGTCTGTGGTTGCGTGGAAACACCCCTTGGAACACACGGGACGTCCAGGGTGTCTCGGTCAGGACGCGTTGGAGTTGTGTGGTATTCATGGCTTAGGTTTGGAAGTCACAGAGGATCTGTCGGTTGCGGTCCACTTCAATCACGTTGTCGAATTCCGCATAACAAATGACATTGATGGTCTTTGGGAGTGGTTGACGGAATTTCATTTCCAGTCGAAGGTCACCTTTTTGACTCGCGTTAAATTCACCATCGCTGTGTAGATTCGGGGACAGGTCGAAACAGAACAGGGCTGTGCCGTGTTTAAAGTCGTGTCGGGTGATGGAGTTGCCTTCGTCGCGGTAGGCTTTGCCCAGACTGCTGAAGAGCTGGAAGTAGGAGCGCACGTACAAGTCCTCGTTGAACGCTGGAGTGAGAGGTTGTGACGGGATTTGACGGCCGTTCATGTGCAGGGCGAGGTAGTTTAGGTTGTTGTGGTGGAAATAGAAGGGATTTTCCTTATAAGTACCATCAAACGCCGTGTTGTCGACCATGCAGAGAATGAGTCGTTTTGGTAGGACGCCCAAGAACAAGTTTTGTTCGTTGACCGACGTCTGTCCTTGTGGCACGGCGAAATACTTGGTGAGGATGCGACGAATGGGGTATTTCGCAGGGGCTTTTTCCAAGGCCTTGACATGTGCCAATTGAAGGGTTGGACTGACTTGTACTTTACGCACGTGGACTTGTACATCCTGGAGCACCACTTTAAAATCAGCCTCGTCTTGACCGCTGTTCAAGCAGAAGGTGTCTTTAGCACGGGTCAGTCGTAGGCGTAGGGTGACGTGGTTGAGGAGATAACGGTCTTGGAACCCGATGTCGGTATGTAGACGTCCGAGCATGTCCACCGATTGACTGCCTTTGATATGCTTCAGTCGGTGGGTAAACCCTGTATTTGCTCCAGTGTGATCGTTGAATCGACCCGCCGTGTCGCCGTACCAGAGAGCTGTCGTCAATTGAGACTGTTTTGCATCGTCGCCGTAGGACAGTAAGGTTTCGATGTAAGCTCGGTAGGGGTACATGTTGGTCGAGGCACTCACCAATTTATCGTTGAGACTGACGTCGACTTGCTGCCAAAGGCTGTGCAACCAGAGATTCACCGGGGCGACCTGATCCGCCTCCTTCAAGGGTGTCCCGTCGCCCTTGACGACTTTCACCTTGACATACAAAAACGTGTTGGCTAAATCCAAGTAGGTGTCTGTGTCCGCGTTGGTAATACGGAATTCAATGGGGCCGCCGTCACTGATGCTCGCAATAGGACTGTACATTTCACAACGCCCATCCACCACACTACTTTGGTTGGGTGGCATAGCCCACAAATCAAACTCACTGTTGACACCGTCACACGGCTGGTAGTTTGGGTTGATCAGCGTCGACATGGTGTTCACGTGAAGATATCGGAAGTGATGCGTCGTGTAGGTTTGCGTGGCACTCGACTGAGTCTAGGTCGCGTTGCACGTCCTTTTATAGCGCGAGGCCGCCGCCCCGGAGGGGGTGGTGGTGGTGGTGCACGTTGGGGTGCACGTTGTGGTCCACGTTGTGGTCCACGCTGTGGTCCACGCTGTGGTCCAGGCTGTCGTCGTGGCCCTCGACGTTTGACTTGGGTGATGAGCTCTCCGGCCGCTTCACTGCCTCGACGTTTGAGGGCCCGTGTCAAGGAGGTCCCCCGCGCCACATCCTTCGCCACATTGAGACCACTGGTCAAGGCCTGTCGACCGATGGCTTTCACCCCTTGTAGTGCCAAGGGTCTGACGAGTTTAAAGACACTGCTCAACATCTTCCCTAGACCATGCCCGCGTTGATTGTAGCCGCCCCGAAACACGTTCAGACCGCCCCCTCCGGCTTGTCGTGTGTAGTAATTGACGTAGGCTTGTTGTCGTGCACTCATCGTGATGTGTACAGCACGTCAAACGTGTAGTGTTGTGCTCACAGTCCCACGCTAGAATGACCCGGGTCGTCCATAGTCGCCCTCTTATATCGGTGCTGTCGCAGACGTTGTATCCACCACGTCGAATCCCCTGGTCAACGCCTGTGGCTCGGGGGTGTGACCCCCTTGGTGCATCAAGGGTCTGACTTGTTTCACGACACTGCTCACCATCTTGCCTAGACCCTGCCCGCGTGACTGGATGTCCCCCACAGGTTCCCCGCTGGCTTGTCGACTGGCTTGTCGTGTGTAGTATTGATCGTAGGCGCGTTGTCGACTCGACACCGGAGCACTCATCGTTATGTGAAATGGGAAGACCGTCTCCGTCGAAAGTGTAGAGTCGTGATCACCTTGCCACGCCAGAATGGGACGGGTCGTCCATAATCGTCCCTTATATCGATTTCGACGGTGGAGAATTCTTTCTTCTGCACGGGCAGGTATTGGATATGTTGAAACTCTTGACTGACTTGCACACCGTTGTTGCGGGCATCGGTACTCACGGTGCGTAAGAGAGGTGCGAGTGTATCCCCCACCACACGGGGTTCGACGACGTCGCAGTAGACGTATAAGGCATGAAACCCACTCTCCACCCCATCCCGTTTCACACCGGGCAGGCCTTCGAAAGGGTCAACACTGGCCGTGACGTTGATGTTGGGCGTCTGGAAGCCGAGTAAGGATTGTAACCGAGGACTAAAGGTGATGTCCAGTGTTTTCCGACACAGGAGCTGGAAGACTTGTCGGGTGGTATTGAAATGGAAGGTGACGGAATTCCTGTTCCCGTGCGTGAGCGTGCGCTGATCCCTGAGCAACAGCTCGGTCAAGGCCTCGGCGAGATGGGTGGGGGACCGATAATACCCGGCAGGGAGTTCATAGCGATGGGACTCTTTCTTCAAGTCTGTCACGTCCAGCACACCAAAATAGACCTCACGGGCTTGAATGTTGTACCAGCTGTGGGGGTAGATGAGTCCCACTAGACCACATTCCCAGTCGTCCGTGAGTCGAATCGCCTGCGGGAGTTGGGTTGTGTAATGCCCCACTGTATTGTGAGGAAAGACTTGCATCGAACTGTTGCTGGGGAGGGTGATGTAAAACATACTGAGGTCGAACGTTAGTGTCCACTGCACCCAGCACACTGACGTCACAGGCATCGCGTTGGCCTTTTAATAGGGACTCCAATGCAATGGCGGTCGACGTTGTCTCACTCTTGGACTGCGGCCAGCACTGCGGCCAGCACTGCGTGTCCTACTGGGTGTCCCGTGGCGTGCCCCACTGCGTGTTCCGCGGCGTGGTCCACTGTGTGACCTTTGATCTTCTCCGGCGCGGCCGCGGGAGCGGCCGCCATTGGCCAACCGGGCGCGGGCGCGGGCCGCAGACCGCCGGGGCGCAGAGCCTCGAGTCCGAGATCTCCCGCGGGGTGTTGAGATCTGTGGTGTTGAGGTGGACCCCGCGAGTGCGGTGGCGCCTGGTGATGGACCTGGTCGTGGTGATGGTGTGGTAGGCGGTGTCATGGACGTTGTCTCTAGTGGTGAGCCTTGCGGCGTGGTGTGGCGTGGTGTGCTTTGGGTGAGTGGGGACGTCGGCAGTGGCGAGGGGAGACGTCAGTGCGGTGCCTAGTGTGGTGGAGTCGCCTAGTGTGGAACTCAGTGTAGACTCAGGTGAGGTGGTGGTGGTGGCTGTAGGGGTGCCCTGCAATTGGGCTTGATAGGTCAAATAACGCTGTAAGGTCTGGTGGTAGAGCTGTAGTTTCTCCGACGCCGACAAATCTTGGCGTCGTAATAGGCTTTCCATCTCCTGGTCCAGGGTGTGTAAAGCCGTGGCCTGGTTGTTGCTAGGGACCATGGCGTGGGTGGCGGCTGCCCGTTGTAGAGCCTGCAGCAACCGTGGTTCCACCAAAGCCATCTTTTTGACAGAGCTCATGCTAGGTCCGTTTCCCAGTCAACAAGGAGCCGACGAGTCCGATGAGTGGGGCAGCGAGTGCACTGAGTAAAAAACCACCTCGTTGCACGACGTGTCGCTTCCGTTTGAGACTGACGTTTTTGTCAGCGAGGAGTCGTAGCTGTGTTTTATACGGGTGCAAAGCAGCCTTCTGACGTGTCGTGAGAGGAACATTGCCTTTTAAAGTGTTTTTAGCACACTCGCACAGACACGTCATGAGTCGTTGATCACTCCCACGCACGAGGGCTCGACTGACTTCAGGGGGTGCGGTCGCCATGACCCGTAACACAGGGAGCTGTCGCTTCACACGGGCTGACATAGGGCTGCTGCTGTACGGTACGGATGGAGTCACGACTGTGGTTCACGGCAACTGGTGTGGTCGGGCCTCAGCGGTGGCTTTTTATACTTTCCGCATGTAGACGGTCTGGATATCACCGGGCACGACGTTCGTACGTAAACGGAGATGGTCCGGTGTGGCTTGTTTCAAGTCAATGAGCAAATAGCCGTGGGCTTCCTGAGTGGCGTCGGCAAAACTCTCGCGTACAAAGGCAGTGTGCCCGGGGTACATCTGTTTGGCGATGTGGGTGATTTGTGAAGCGTCTCTGGGATTTTTAAACACCACGAGGTATTGGGCGTTTAGACTGATGGTGCGATGGCCTTTCCCTGCATGGAATAAATTCTGTACAATGTACACGACGCTCACGTTCCGGTGATGACTGCCTTTGGTAAAGAGGGCTGTGAGTCGGTCGTCGGCTTCGGCCATGAGATCGTCCACCACCACTACCGTATTCACACTGGGATCGAACATGTCCAGCTCAGGGACGCCTTCGTGGAATTCGACGCTCGGCATGGTGTCGTACAGCGATTGCCATTCCCCATAACACCACACGACCCGCTGGGGTGCTGGGTGGATGAGCGTGGCCGCGTGTTGGATCAAGCCACGTGTGAACACTGATTTTCCACTCCCGGTCGCCCCGGAGATCAAGGCTGTAAAGGGATGTTGGAAGCGTGTATCCATGTCGACTCAGAGCGTTGTATTGAGGTGTTGGGAATTTTGGGGGTGGTGTTGGGCTGTGTAGGGGGTAGCGACGTGTCCGAGTAGAGGTGCGATATCGATGTAGAAGGCACCCGACCAGGCACCTAGGGTGAGTAAGACACCACACACCACACCCCAAGTCACTTTGTTGTGTTGACAGAGCTGACGCCACAAGCGTGTGTGACGTTGTGGGGTCGTCTGAGGGGGTGGCTGGGTGGAGAGGTCCGCGTTGCTACCGATGTCCATACTTTGGTGGAGGCCTGGATGGAGACTGTCTTGTCGACTGTGTCACACGGTAGACTGACTCGGTGTGGTGTGTCAGGGCCTTAAATACGTTTCAAATCATGCGCTGGAATCCACGAATTGAACGTGGCGGGCCACCCGACCCACTTCACCCAATGGTAGAGTCGACGACGACGTGTCTCCGTCTTGAGGATCTTTTCCACCTGATAGTAATCGTCAGGGTGGGTGGTGACGTGTTGTAACTCAGCCTCATAAAACGTCCCCGACAAGACCTCCCCGTTTAAATCTTCTAGCGTGTAGACGACGGGTCGCCGTGTGTGACGTTGTCTGATTCGGAAATGTTCCGTGCTCCAATTGGGTAAATAGGCTTTCTCAAACTGTCCTTTCATTTTGCTGATCCGGACCAGGTCACCGACACGGAACCGGTCTTGTGTGGAGGTGAGGCCAGGCGCTGTCCCGTAGAGACGTTGACGTACAGCCGCTTGATGTTGCATCGTGACCTGTACGGGGGCTCGACCAATACTGCGGTGATAGGCGTTGTTGTAGCCGCGGGTTAAGTCCGACACGACATCGATGTAGCGTCGTGTGTTGGTGGCTGTGAAATACTTGTACATACGCCCTTTAAAGGTACGATTGAAGCGTTCGATGACCGACGCCTTTGTCTCGTTCCAGGTGTGAAAAAAGAAGACTTGACGCTCCCGTAGAAACTGTTGAAAGGTCTTGTTGAGAAACTCGGTCCCTTCGTCCGTCTGTAAGGTCAAGGGTTGACGCCCGGTGTCAAAGATGTGTTGAAAGGCCGCCACAAGCTGTGTCCCTGTTTTAGCTCGAATGGGGACCACCCAGGCGTATTTAGAGAAAATGTCAATACACGTGAGTAGATACCGAGTGCCGTCGTTGTGTTTGGCTACACTTTGCATGTCCACCAAATCCGCCTGCCATTGACTGTCGATACCGCCAACAATGACACGGTTGCGTTGAAAGCGACGTCGGGCGGGGCGGTGTAAGGTATACGTCGGCTGTCCTTTCAACCAGTGCACGATGTGGGCTTTGGTGGTCTTGAGACCCGCCTGTCGAACAGCACGCCATAACCCCGACACACTACTGTAGGCGGCTGAGCTCTGTGGTGTGTAGTACAAGTCACGTAGCGCCTTGTCGAGTGTGTTGGTGATCGTGGGTGTGGTCTGTGCGGGGCGCTCTGTAGAGATGTGCCGTGTAGATCGACGGCGAGCCATGGGTGTTGTCTTTAACACGAGTTCGCTAGAGTCCAGGCGCCGATCAGACACGTGACGGCTGTGAGTACACTCACCACGACGAGTGGTGTGTTGGATGGCGTGGTGATGGGGGTGTGTAGGACCTCGTTCAGGGTAGGACATACAACGGTGTCGTAATGATGGCGTATGGCTTCAGCGTGGATGGTTTGAGCACACACGTCTTCGGTGAATTGTTTTAATACCAGTACACGGCCTAGATTGACTCGACCATCTTCAAAGAGACTCGAGACCACCTGTGTATAGCCGGGTAAGTCTTGGACAGAGCCCACGAGGTGTGACCAGCGCTGAGGTGATGGTGGTGTAAAGAATGACATACCGCGATGCGAGTGGACGGTAGACTGACGAGCCTAGACGGGGTCTGTCTTTTTATACACCACTATCACGTGACTCAACGCGAAGGACGCCCACCACTGAAGGTGGGGACCCTGGTCGTGGGGGGATGACGATCGAGACACCCACCACTGAAGGTGGGGTCTCTGTAGGATCACGGCTAAGACATGAGACACCCACCACTGAAGGTGGGGTCCTGTGTGCTATCCATGCGAGCTGATCTACGGGCGATCAAGTCGCATGCATAGCACAGTCGAGTGTAGGGTTCAGCGGAGGCACCCTTAGCGTGTTGAACGACTAAAAGAGAGGTGATAACAATTTTTTTTTCAATGGACATTGGTTTTTATTGAACATCGCGTCACAGTGGAAGAGGAAGAAAAAATAAAAAGTTGAACATGAAAGAATTGAACTGCAAGGGAGCTGTCTCTAGAATTGAGTGAAGAAGTCTTGTGTCATGAGCTCGGCTTGGGTGTCTAAGTGGGTCGTGTACACCCTCTCGAAAGCTGGACTGGTCTTTCGTATGGCATGGCGACGGTAGAAGACGTTGACGTTGATGGGGGATGTGAGGCCAAGTTCACGCACACGTGTTTCGAAACGCCGTATGACTCGGTCTTCGTCCAGACGCTGGAGGGCTTCAGGTAGTAAGGGTACAAAGCCTGGGATGGCTAGGGTGTCAAGTGCAAGGCAAGTGTGCTCGGTCGCCCCTGGGATGTGACGACAGGCACCGCAGTGTTGTTTTCGCAAGGCTGCAAGGATGGGTGCCAGGAATTCGTCATAGCAGGTGATCCATACATCGTCCAGCTGGGCTAGGGTGGCGCTGTCTAGGGGTTGAATGGGTGGTAGTGTCTTGATGGCGTTGGGGTTGGGGTGAGCCTTCAGGTAATTATCCACAGCTATAATGGTCAGATCGTCGGTGAGTGTGGCGTAAGCCGCCTCGGAGAGACATACACCGAGCCTTGAGGGAAAGGCCCGGCCACCCTCCCTGTAGACCATCCAGTGCTTCAGATGGACGAAGAATGTATCGCTGTAGTGAGATTGGCTCAGGTGCACATCGTGACAGAGGAAGACATCGTCTGGCTGGGACCACGGCTTGACGGCATCGTCGTCGTGGGTGGCTGAGCTCTGTACATCTTTACAAATGCGGGCTACAGCGATGTCGGGTATGGCCTGCTTGAATCGGTCCCACCCCCACGGGGTGAGTGTAATAATATGCTCCTCGGTTTTGCCCTCATCCGTGATGGTCATGATGCCCGGGTTCACCAGTAGGGTCACTCTAGGGGAGAGTGCTACTCCCATAGAGGGTGGTGGTGGTGGCGCTGAAGGTGTCACTCTGGCAGGCTGGACTGTTGGATGGGTGGTCCCTTGTTGACGGGTCGACGCATCGATCGAGGGGCGTGGTGTTGACTGGGCTCCCACTACTGCGGCTCCCACGACTGGGGCTCCCACTTGGGCTGGTGGTGGTGGTCCCTGGACTTGTAAGGTGAGGTGGCCCTTCTTCTGCTTCTTCTTCTCCGAAGATAAGCTGGTGTTGTTGTTGTTGTCTCGTTTAGGCATGGTCGTAGGCTGTAGAGTGCTGACTGACATAGATGCTCGTGTTGACTGGAGGGTCAGGACGTCTAACAGCAAGTCTGGTGATATGGCAATGGTAGAGGGTGGACCAGTGTAGAGTGTTCAAGCACAGCGGTGTTGAATGTCAGTGAAGCCTAAGTCGTCCCTTTTTATACACATCGCGCCCAAGGGATGCTTTGAGTGAGCGATCGCTGATTGGTTCACAGCCATTCCCTCATTTGCATACAGAACGTCAAAGTCAGTCTAGCGCCTCTTCACAGGGTGCGACATGTTGCAATAATGGTTCCAAAGCCAACGTCATCGCTTGACTGCCACATTTATTTATAACCTAACAAACGGTCAAAAAAATCTGCAGCGGATTCATGGGCACTTCGCTTGGCTTTGTAGCGTCGTTCTCCACTGGTACTCATCATCGCCACACGGCGTTGTCTGGGTTTATGCTTTATTTTACGCACGGTAGGTTGTCTCTTTCGAGTCCGTTTTGCTTTAGATGGACACTTGTTTGATCTCTGGGTTTTAGCCATGCTGCCACACACACACGTCCGATCTGTTCAAAGGCTGGCGGTGTACTAACTAGGGTGACTCCGGCGCTAGTCTATATAGTACTCTGTCTAGACATTCAATAGCCGACTTATCATCCTATAAAAATAATAAAAATAATAAAAAATATGAAGATAAATACAGGAAAGACGAGACACTGTATTGAAGTCCACAGTGTGTCATTCGGTGATTGACTTGGTGTACTGTAGGACTGGCAGCCTATACGATGCTACGTCACACACAACACAGCTTCAGGCAAACAATGGCAACATTGTAACCAGTGTCGCGCGACGCAGCTGGTCTTCCGAACCATGAGGCTGCATGTAGATCACGTGCTGTATGCAAACGAGAGAACGTCACGTGACTTGGTCAGCTAGAGGGTAGACTTGTTCTATATAAAAAACCAAAGCATATCAGATCACACCATCAACCGACAAGCACTGCTCCAACCTGACCAGCCCAGCTATCCAGCCCATAGCCCAGCTATCCAGCCCAGCTCACCATGCCGAAACGTAAGAAGCAAAGTCTAACGATGATGAGTACCTGCATCACTAAAATCAAAGTGAAGAGAAGGATGGTTCTGACGACCACGGTGAAGAGTAGGGTGGAAAACAGCGATTACTACCGAAGAATAGCGTTACACAACTATTCGAACTTGGTGGCCGGCTTGAGGGAAACCGCCAGCCAGACGGGACCTGTCCAACTAGAGGTGACCATTTCAGAGGCCATGGAGGAGGAAGAAGACGCTTGAAACCCTACACTTTAATATTCCAAAGGCCCTTATCAGGGCCACCCCACTTCTACGAAAAAGATCTGTCTAATTGCACACTAGGTTTGGTTTTAAATGGTTTTATTTATGTCTTGTTTTGCGTCGTTTTCGCGTTTCCGCGCTCTGTCCTATGGGCTAGTTCCTACGACAGTGTTGGCCTTTGTTTTTTTTTTTAATACGCTACTACCGATAAAAAAAATATATAGTTTTACATGTGAGCTGTTTTAATTCATACGGTATTGGTTTTTTTTTTTGTTTTTTAAATTTTAATGGCATAAAGTACTACGGATAAAAATAATAAAATAAATAAAATCTGTCTAGCGACACACTGGCTGTTGTTTTATACATGGCTTGTGTGTGTTTGCTAGATCGTCCGG
>JAUMHR010042102.1:0-10832 GCA_032361145.1 Enteromius fasciolatus | reverse complement strand
TGTTTCTGACCATGTCCATCCCTTTATGACCACCATGTACCCATCCTCTGATGGCTACTTCCAGCAGGATAATGCACGCTGTCACAAAGCTCGAATCATTTCAAATTGGTTTCTTGAACAAGGGGGTGGCATGCCCTGGATGTGCATCTCCATTAACTGCAAGATGCTATCAATATGGGCCAATAATTCTAAAGAATGCTTTCAGCACCTTGTTGAATCAATGCCACATAGAATTAAGGCAGTTCTGATAGCGAAAGGGGGTCAAACACCATATTAGTATGGTGTTCCTAATAATCCTTTAGGTGAGTGTATGAACTAGACTGGGAGCTGGCTCTGTGAAGTAGCTATAGAGCAATAAAGGCTAAACAATACTCTGCAGTGAATGAGGGGAAGTCTGTGGCTTATGTGGGGTTTTACAGCTGTGTGCAATTAGTGCAATGGATGATGAGAAATGCAGTCCAGGGTGATGAGTAACAGTCTGTGTCAGGGGTGTCAAACTCAGTTTCTGGAGGGCCGAAGCCCTGCAGAGTTTAGTTTCAACCCTACTCCAACACACATACCATCCAGTTTTCAGTTAAGAATGAAGGACTTGATTAGTTGGACGAGGTGTGTTAAATTAGGGATGCATCTAAACTCTGCCGGGCTCCAGCCCTCCAGGAATTGAGTTAGACACCCCAGCAGAGTCTCTGTAGTGTGAGAGTCAATAGTAGGATAGTGATCTATTTAAGGCTAAGGACTGGCAAAAAACAACAACAGTAGTGCTCTTACCTTTGCATTGTTCTATAATTTAAGTTTTTTGTGTAAAGTTCATGTTGACCATAATACAGAACTTTGCATACTCAAAACTAACAAGTGCAGCAGCTTTCAATGAAATACAAATCTGGACCACTTAAAAGATAAAAGAAAGGATTGCATACATTTTTATTGAATAATTTAATTGTCCAACTGATTTCCAAATTACAGTGATAGAGCCTTTATGTCATCTCTCCTTCAACAGGTGTACTTCACATTTTTTGAGAGTAACGCTCTGAATTTTTGAATTTATATTTAGGCATTATGATCCCTTATACAGTTAAAGATGCAAAATCATATCTGTTATCATGCTAAAAACCAGTCACTCACGTCTATTTTCAACATTATATAGTGAGATTATTATTTCTGTTATGTTTTGCTATACGTTTTAATTTACTATTTTTTTATACTATAATTGCACAATTTTGATGAAGTAAGTTTTCTGCATCATATGATTGAGGATGTATGAATTTGTATGAATTAGCACATAAAAAATTAGCCACCTCATAAAATACTTACAAACTGGTCGTAAGACTGTGTAAGTGCGCACCTTACCCCTATTATTCTTTTGTAAGTACAGTATAAATCATGATTTCACTCTCAAACAAGAACAAATGTGATTTATGATGATCATTAAGAGAATATTTGCCTTTTAGGGAAAAAAATAAATTAATAATGAAAAACTATCTGTAAAAGTGTCACTATATGAAAACCATGTTTCTGATAACACAACATGGTTTTCTATTCAAATATTGCACCAAGATTTGCTTGAATGATATGTCACAGCAAATATGGATAATTAAGTGCACACATTACTGACATGAAAAGAAAACAATCCTATGCTGACACAATATAGGCCTACTAAACGTACTAAATTGTATTGTGGACTTAATTACTACCAAGTATCTCACAATAGCAATCTATTAGTTGTATATGTTTCTCATCTGTCTCTGCTGGACAGTCAGACCTCTGCTCCAGATCTCCACGTGCATGAAACATTACCTGGCAGTGATACATCCAGTAATATTCAAAGGCATCCATTACAGGACTGCATCGGCAGCAGTAGCTTGGCTGATTGTAGTGGCAAACAGCGTGAGGCTCATTTTCATCAGATTAGAATATTTCCAGATCATTTATTCTTGTTGTTTTTTTGTAAAGGGAGTGATGATCTTTTAATTTTGCTCTGCATCTGTCCTTCACAGATGGAAACAGTGTAGAAATGACAGAGAAAGACAGACACAATAAAACCGACAGAGGCAGAGCAAAAAAGGAACGCTTTCAGAATCATCTCTCATATTTTAGCATCCATCCTGGTTTGTTATTTGCCTCTCGTAGTAGTTTATTTTATGCGCATGTCTAATATCAATGAGCAGGTATTTGCATGTGATGCTTTTCCAGTGATTAGTCCATCACTAGGATCAGGACGAATAGTGAAGGCCATCTCAAACATAAACTGTGTTTATCAACACTTAGAGAAAAATTAAAGGAAAATAGGAGAAAATGTGAAAAGATTTATTTCAGAGTGCAATGTGTAAGAATTTTTGTGTTTTTTTAAGTTAACTGATTGGTCAGATAACTATAATATATTTATAGCTACTTCCTAATGAATACACCTGTATGTTTATCTACATGGATAAATAGTAAATACAAAACATTTGCTACACACTATAGCCTCTATTAAAATTGCTATTATGGGACTTATTGTAACGCCACAGACTGTTTTTGTTATTGTTTCCCCATGTGCTCTGTGTAAACAAGTTTCTGTCTATTGATGATTACGTTTAGGTGTGTCTTGCTTGTTTGTGTTAATTGCCTTCCCCCGCCACGGTGGAGACAGGGGCGGACCTAGAAAATTATTCATGGGGTGGCAAGGGGGTGGCATTAAAATTATGAGGGGTGGCAACACTGAAGCAAGCATCCTTACATGGTTTTTGTAGATTCAAGGAACGCAATTCTTATTCGGTGTATACACTAGGGTACACATTTTTACATTGTCCTATTAAAAATGAAATGTGTGATTGACTTGAACCTGATATCCGGACTGGAAAGTCATATCAATTAAATAAGATGGTATGGTATATTTAACTTCTCTTTATTGAGTTCTATGCAAACCTTTAGTGAGTTTAAGTCTATGCCAAGCTTTACAAAGCATGACAAACAATGCAGACTGCATATGGATACAAAGTCTCAATGGATTAAGTTTCCTTAAGTCAAAAACATATAATAAATATGAAGAAACCACATTTAAATCACCAACAAATATCCTAAAAATGAATAAAATTAATCACAGTATTTAGTGCAACCAGAGCAACAAAATGACCTTTTAAAGTATTCAAATATCTTGGATTAGACATGAAAACAAATTCAATAATTTTAGTGCAAGTAAAGCAACAAAAGTCCCTTTAAGTCCAAGTATCTCTTCTGGAATTAGTTCACCTGTATCGAGTCTGTGGGGTTGAGTTGTTCGTTCATCACGTGATAGCCCCATAAGCCAAAAAATTGAAGGACTCAAAAGCATGGGCAACAAATGAAATTTCTTGCGTCGCGAGCAGATGCAAGATGCAGACATTAATGTCTCTTGGCATGCGCTTGCCGGCTTGGTGTAAATTACGGGATATTTTGTACAATTTGCGCCATCAGGGAGTCACTATCAGTATACGGGACACTAGTGCCGGGGTGGCAAATGGGGTGGCCCCTGGGTGGAGAGCACCACGGACAGCAAAAGCACGGAGTGAAACTCCGCCCATTGCACCACGGCTGAGGGTGAGCTAGCAGATCTGGGGCTACCAGCAAAGGACATTGTGAACTCGCCACGGGTCTGCCAGTCTCCATCTGAGTCTCGGAGTCTCGGACTCCGCCTCGGCACTCCAACCCGTTGGCTCCACCATGGCCCCTAGCTCCCTCCTCTCCACCGTGGCCCATTAGTCCACAGCTCCACCAGGCTCCATCGTCCCTCCGGCGGTTTGTCCTTGTTTCCATGTATAATTTACATACTGCATGATGAATGAATGCACAACAACTGAAAACAGTCAATAAAAAGGTTTTTGACTGGACGATTTCTGCAATATAAATTGAGGGATTGAATCAGATCTTTGAAAAGTGAACTGTTAAATTCACAAATGAATCATTCAATGTAATTCATGAACCAAATAATTGAAAATAATAATCTCCAAAGGAAGATTTAGCCACGTAGCAGACAATCGTTATCATGTTTTGGAGCAGGGGCCTGTTCCATAAAACAAGTTTACAGAATAAGCCAGGCTTATTGCAGATAGTCTGATTTATTTTAATACAAATTAACTGGCAATAAGTCAGACTAACTAAAATAAGCCTGGCTTATTTTGTAAACTTGTTTTATGGAACAGGCCCTAGGTCTCGAAAATAAATAAATAAATAAAAACATGTTAATATAAACTAAACTAAATATAAAACAAATGTCTCTAATATCACAAATAACTCAAACAAATGCACATAGTGTAATTGTAACGTGTAGTCTATGTTTACACGAAGGAGATCACGAGGAGTCAGAAGTATAAAAGAAAACAAAAGACTTTTTAATAAGCAAAACAAAAACGTGGAGCAGTATCCAATATTTCTAACAAAAGCTTTACACAGACTTAACACATGGGGAGAATAAACAAACATCACATGACACAAGATTCAAAACACTAGAAATGAACACAGAGAAAAACTTCAAAAAACACAAGAAACACAGAGACCCTGACCCTACTGTAAGAATGTTACAGTAATCAGTTGCAGTAAAAATGACCTCAAAGGATGTCAGTATTTAATAGGCTATAGTATATTATTGCACTTTTCTTTTTGTTGCAGTAATCCAGGAAAATAACAAAAATAAACTATGTACTAGGAAAAAACCTAATCAAATAGGTGGATAGTGTGATTGGTTTCAGGTGAGCTTGTGATTAGAAATTTTAGATTGGAAATGTAGTCCAATGTAACATGAAACAGTTTACAGGGAGAGTCAATATGTTGAAAAGGCGAAATCTGGTGGTGGTCGGACGGAAAGCCACGGACTGGATTCGTGACAGCAGCATATTGTCTCATTCAAATCAATATTTTATGTTGTGTGTCCTGGTGAGTAGTTATGCGATAAGTACTGCACTTTACCTCTTATGTCACAAGACTCCATATACAGCATGCATACACATCACAGTTTTGCTTATCATTTTTACTGTAATAACCAGGAATCAAAATCAGTTTTCTTTCTCAAGTAAACACAAACATGCACAGACACAAAGGTTTCTTGCAATGCTATATTCAACAAATATGGTCACATACACATAGCTTAATGCCACATCATTTTTCTTCCTTGAAATGTTAAATGCACAGCCCCTGCCAGTTTTTCAAGGTCTTATTTGTCTTTAATTTGTTCTAAGCTTTGCTAAACACAGCATATGTTTCAGATGGCCTTCACTATACATCCTGACTAGCGGAGTAAACATTACAGTAACTGCAGTGATAGACAGACTCAATGGAAAAATGTTACACATATATATTTCTCTACTGATTTCAGCTATGAGTGTTATATAAGCTACAACTTGAGGAAAATAACAAATCAAGATGGACATTAAAATATAAGAGATGATTCTGAAGGCCTTCCTTTTTTGCTGGTTCTCAACAACTCTGCCTCTGTCAGTTTTACCGCATCTGTTCTTTTCTGTCATCTTTACATTCTTGCAATCGCTTGGTCCTGGACGCTTTAGGGCACGAAGGACAGAGACACAGCAAAATGAGATTATTATCACAGCAATCAAAAAAAACAAGAAGAACATATGATCAGGAAACACGTTTATTGCAATAAAATTGAGCCTCAAGCTGTTTGCTGCTCCGATCAGCCAAGCTGCTGCTGCCAATGAAATCTTGTACTGCATGCCCTTATATCTCAGGAATATTACTGGATGAATCACTGCCAGGTAATGTTCCATGCACATGAAGATCTGGAGCAGAGGTTTGACTGTCCAGCAGAGACCAATGAGAAACATAGACAGTTTATAACTTGCTTCCGAAGAGTAATACGTAGTAATTAAGTCTGCAAAGCTTTGAATACAAAAAACTAAATCCACTATAGCAAGATTCAGTAGAAACACCAAGTTCGGTTTGAAGTTCCCATGGAGAAGCAAACAGAGGGAGCAGCAAAGGATCGGTGTTCCCACAAATAAGAAAAAAGCTGTACTGACAATAAAGACAAGGGTGCCAAATTGTCCCTGACAAGTGCAGTATATATACCACTTTAGAGGATCATCTAATTCGGAGGTCGAATTGGAGGATGAATTACACATGGTTGTACAGAGCTGGGAAAAGAAATGAGTTGGTCAGTATTATTACATAAACTTGCAAAAAGAGGTGAAGCAAAACTTGTTATTAGTTTGTGTATAATGTAACATAATGTATTATGTTACATTAAATTATAATTTAATTAAAGTTATTGAAAGAAGTGTTATACCTGGATTCATTTAACAGGATGCAAAAAAATGCTGCTAAACTGGTTCTTCTGATCCAAATAGTGAAAAGTGTCAGACTTTGTTTTGGGAACTATATATACACATGTGCTCATACATATTGTGTTTGCATAATATTATCAACATTTTCTAGCTTATATCATTATTGTGTGTTTTGAATGGTTTAAACAAATCTTGGTGTAATATTTGAATAGAAAATCATGGTAAGCTAAATTGGGGTAAGATGAGCACCCCTTGTTTAGGATATTTTGTTTACAATACTATTCTAAAACAGCTTTACAAAAAATGTTCCATACATTTACCTGTGGTAAAAAAAAAAGGTTACAGCATGAAAACTCTTTGAGAGGAAACAACTTTAAGAATAAAGATTCCAGCAACGGTCATAAGCCTCCTGTTTTTCATCTAAAATATCTTAAATTATGTTCAAAAGTTGAACAAAGGGGTGTGTACAAGCAAGCACATGGCAGAGACTCTTGGTTTTTAATAGAACTAAACAACGAGACATACACAACGTAAAACAACCTTGAGGATCCAACAACATAAGACAAAACACAGCAGGCTTAAATACACAAGAGGAAACGTCTCAATAACATCCCTGATGGAGGGAACGGAGACGTTATGTTGTGACGACAGACTGGGGTCATTACTTGGGAGCCCTGATTCCCTCTGATAGAGAGAAAACGCCAATCAGAATTCTTTCTGAATTGCTAGTGGAATTTGCATGCTAGGCCACTCCCCCGCAGAGCGGGTGTAAATAGGCAGCAGCTGCATCCACTCTTCAGATATTGCTGAGGAGCCGAGAGCCAGGTCCCAGGGCCCCCAGCGATGGGTTCGAGGTGGTGGCAGGGGGACATAACGTCTCCGTTCCCTGGGGTTACAATAGGTAACTGAGACGTTCCCTGTCTGTCAGTCACCCGAGGCCTCAACATAGTCTCAGCACTCTGCAGAGCCGCCTGCACAGTACGGGGGCACCCTCGGCGACGAGAAGACCGAGGCTGGCCCTGCGGCAGACGCGTGGCAGCTGGAGGGTCACGCCGGGCCAGGATATGCTGTATGGCCTCGGTCTGTCTCTGCACTGCGGAGAACTGCTGCGCAAAGTTCTCTACGGTGTCGCAGAATAGGGCAGTCTGAGTGATCGGGGCGTCAAGAAAGCGAACTTTCTCGACGTCCTTCATTTCAGCCGGGCTTAACCACAGGTAGCGCTCCTGGGTCACGAGTGTGGACATCGTCCGCCCGAGGGAACACGCCGTGACCTTCGTTGGTCGGTCGCCGAGAGCAGCTCCTGCATCAACCCCGGGTCAGCACTACCCTCGTCCAGCTCTTTTAATGCCATGGCTTGGTGTACCTGCAGGATAGCCATGGCATGTAGAGCGGAAGCAGCCTGTCCAGCCACACTGTAGGCTTTGGCAGTCAGCACTGTCGTGGCTCTACAGGGGCCAGGCGGGAGACGAGGACGAGTCCGCCAAGTGGCGGCACTGCGCGGGCACAAGTGCACCGCCACAGCGCACTCGACCTGGGGAATGCCCTCGTAACCCTTGGCTGCTACCCCGTCAAGGGTAGTGAGGACGGAGGATGGTGAAGAAACGGTTCTGGCTGTAAAAGGAGCCTCCCATGATTTCGTCACCTCCTTATGCACCTTGGGGAAGAAAGGCACCGGGGCCAGACATGGCTGTGAACCATAGCCAGACCCCAGAAACCAATCATCCAGCTGAGAGCTCTCAGGGCTGGGAGGCTTTGACACCTTCAGCCTGATGCTCTCGGCGGCCCGAGCAAGCATAGTAATTATCTCTGAGTCCGACTCAGGCCGGGCTGTACCTCAAGGCTGCAGCTCAGCTGAATCAGCATCCTCAGCAGATGAAAACCTGTCCCCCGATGCTGTGATCGACATCCGATCATCCAACGGTTCACCAAACGAAATGTGATGGCCCCCCGAAGGCGGTCCGGACAATGATAATGACCCCAGTCTGTTGTCATGACATAACGTCATAGTGACTGACAGACAGGGAACTACAGACAGGTGAGGAGCACAGGTGGGACGGGTTACTAATTAATTAAACAAGAACAGGAACATGACCAAATTAGGAAACACAGGAAATACTAAAACAAAACCAAAACTAACCAGTGACAATACAGACAAGGGCGTGACATCTACTATGTGTAGGTTTACTTTTTATTCACAAAGAGGGTACATACAGTACTTTTATGTACATCTGTCCATCACATTTACATTTAGGCTACATTTATTCATTTAGCAGATGCCTTTATCCAGAGCAATGTATAACAAGCCATTTAGCGTAAACAAGAAATAATCCAAAACTATAAAGCACTAGGATTACTTTATTAGGGTTAGGTTAGTTGTGCCATAAGGATACCGACTTTATGAACTTTAGTGGGATAAATGAATGCAGTATTATTAGTCAGAGAGTATTAATTGTGTCAAGAACTTTATTTAATCAGTCTGTTTTGAGAAGTATTCATTGTTTCATTCAATTTTATTGCATAGTGATTAAAACATAAATACAGTAGCATTTTATAATGCTACACCATGATAAAACAGTACAAATTATACTATAACGAAATAATTATAAGAAAAACAGCAATATCAATAGTACTAAATAATGTTGACAATATTATGTAGCCAAACAGCTTTTCATTTAGCATTTCAAATTAACAAACGACAAGAACGGACCAAGAATACAAAGAGACAAATATTGTAAGCAGGATTTAAATACACAAACAAACCATTCTCTGAAATGAGACACAGTTGATACAAATCTATCAGTGAAAAACCATATGAAGTCTAGAAACATAGACAACCAATTAAATGATCAAATCCAGCAAACAAACACAGATCAAACAGCACATAACCCTAACAATATATTATATTATATTACTTTTATTTTTTTATTATTTAAAAGGCATTAATAATCAAATCACCCATGATGTTTATTCTTCTGCATCTTATTTGTCTTTAATTTGTTCTAAGCTTTGCTAAACACAGTATATGTTTCAGATGGCCTTCGCTATACATCCTGACTAGCGGTGTAAACATTACAGTAACTGCAGTGATAGTTAGAGTAAACGGAAAAATGTTACACATATATATCTCTTTACTGATTTCAGCTATGAGTGTTATATAAGCTACAACTTGAGGAAAATAACAAATCAAGATGGACAATAAAATATAAGAGATGATTCTGAAGGCCTTCCTTTTTTGCTGGTTCTCAACAACTCTGCCTCTGTCAGTTTTACCGCATCTGTTCTTTTCTGTCATTTTTACATTCTTGCGATCGCTTGGTCCTGGACGCTTCAGGGCATGAAGGACAGAGACACAGCAAAATGAGACTATTATCACAGCAATCCAAAAAAACAAGAAGAACGTATGATCAGGAAAAAAGTCTATTGCAATAAAACTGAGCCTCAAGCTGTTTGCTGCTCCGATCAGCCAAGCTGCTGCTGCCAATGAAATCCTGTACTGCATGCTCTTATATCTCAGGAATATTACTGGATGAATCACTGCCAGGTAATGTTCCATGCACATAAAGATCTGGAGCAGAGGTTTGACTGTCCAGCAGAGACCAAAGAGAAACATAGCTAATTTAAAGTTTGTCACTGAGATGTAACAGGCTGTAATAAAGTCTGCAAAGTTTTGAATACAAAAAACTAAATCCACTATAGCAAGATTCAGTAGAAACACCAAGTTCGGTTTGAAGTTCCCATGGAGAAGCAAACAGAGGGAGCAGCAAAGGATCGGTGTTCCCACAAATAAGAAAAAAGCTGTACTGACAATAAAGACAAGGGTGCCAAATTGTCCCTGACAAGTGCAGTATATATACCACTTTAGAGGATCATCTAATTCGGAGGTCGAATTGGAGGATGAATTACACATGGTTGTACAGAGCTGGGAAAAGAAATGAGTTTTATTAACTTGCAAAAATAAGCAAGCAAAGTCAGTTCAGACTAACAAAAAGCACTTCTAATAGTCAGATGTGACAAGATGTGTATTTTCTAGATCAAATCTTATAATTAATTTGGTTGTAATTTAGGTCTATAGATTAAAAGGAATTCAAAATATTGAAAGAAATGTCATACCTGGATTAATGAAGCAGGATGCAAAATATGCTGCAAAATTGGTTACTTTGATCCCAATAGTGACAAGCCACCAAAAGTGACTGACTTTGTTTCATCTGTATAGCTAACTATATATGCATGTGGTCATACATATTGTAAAATTTGGCATCATTTAATCAACTTCATGCTGTTCTTAACCCAGGTGCGTAGTATTCAAATCTATTACCCTCCCCCAAGTTTTATACAGGAAAACAATTTTTTATTAGTTTATTTTGTAATGTTTTCTAGGTCAAATCCTGTCATAAGTTTGTGTGTAGTTGAACTTTAATTTTATTTAATTGTAATTTTTACTATTAAAATTATCAAAAGTAATTTCAGGATGCAAAATGTGCTACAAAATTGGTTCATTTGATCCCAACAGTGACTGGCAACCAAAAGGGACTTTGTTTCAGCTGTATGTGAACTGTTTCAGCTGTACACGTCACATTT
>JAUMHR010042100.1:0-10865 GCA_032361145.1 Enteromius fasciolatus | reverse complement strand
TTTTAACGGTCGAGTAGTACGTTCGGTTTTAAATGTAGTACCTACTTAAGCAGTATGCGATTTCAGACGCAGCAATAAGCCCACACCAAACATCACTCCTGGTCCAAGCTCTTACTTGCGAAAGCTGACTCCTGCTTGCCATTGCATTACTACTACTTACCGGTTGTCTTACCTGCTTCCTCCTAGTGTGCTCCCTGATTCGGTGTCTCCAGGTCCCAATCCTTCTCCTCGCTTCCCCATAAGGTGTGTGGTTGTTGTCGCTCTGTCAATCCCCTTCCTGGTATTCGGCATCCATGTGAACAAAGAGACTTTTCAGTTCCTTATGCAAGTTTTCTACAGCTATCGTCTGAATTTATGTTACTTACCTTACTTGGATGTCAATACTCATCTTGTGAATAAATACTATTCCTTTACTCACCACGTTGTCAGTCCGCTTCATTACACTATAACCTCAGATTCAGTACACTGCAATTGAATTGCTAGCCAAAACAATAATTTATGAATAAAATTAAATTGATAAGATATTGTGAGTTTGAAAGTTCACCTTGTTGATCAACAGAAAAGCTGCTGGATTTTAAAATGACTTCTGTGTGAGCTGTGCTTCAACTTAAATAAGTCACTATTTATATAGTGCTTTATATATTACAGATTGTGTCCAAGCAGCTTTAAACAGACAAGTACTGTGTTGATGACTGCAGTAAACACACGATTTTCCAGGTATAGTCAGTTAATGATGTCCAGCTCGGTTCAGTTCAAATAGTATTAAAATTTTGGGTTACAAAGAGTTAATGAATGGCCGATCCAATATTGTTTCATTACGACAATCTATAAACAAACCAAGGTTTAAATTAGCACCTTCTAACGGTGAAATAAGGTCCCTGCTGCCATGAAACACAGGTCATCACATCCAAAAATATACAGCGATTACATTAAGGTGAAATGTTTAAAGCAGCACTTACTTTATGGCATCGTAAGCGTATGAATATGCAGTGCAGAGGGCAAAGAAAAACATTTTTAGTAACCACCCTAGCAGTTAACGGTGATATTTACACTATTTGAGCTCTGTTATTCAAGCTTTCTCTCTCGCCCGTCACACAATCCCATCATGTCACTAGTCCTCTAATGACCTGCTCCACTCAGTGTTCCTAACGCAATCTTGCAACATCCTAACAAAGAGGAAGAGCCTGCAACGAGTTGAAAAAGAGGTAACCCACACCACTATGCTTGGCCTCAGGGAGAGATATACCTCTTTATCCAACCTCCTTTATCCGCTACTGAAGCACCTGAAATTCATTTAGCTCGCTAACAGCCTGCACTGCTGCAGGGAAGCCATTTTAATAAGTAGTAATAATGCCAACAGACAAAACGAGTTGCTTTCAAAGACCAGCAGAACAATCATGCTTATCAATATCGCACAAGAAATGTAATGAGATGGACAGTCTGCAGCTAACTATCTTTTTTGATTGCATGTTTAATAGCAAAATAGCAGTCATATGCCATAAACTTTCATAGATTTGCCATGAATTTATGAACATATATGCTTTGTATATTATATATATGCTTTGCCTGTAAATGTAGCTGGGTAACACTTTAGTAACACTTTAGACCAATTCTCACTATTAGTTGCTTATTGTTAATAACATATTTGTACTTATAAAGCTCATATTCTGCATGAACATATTCTACATTACTCTTAATAACTAACTATTAATAGCAGAAAATTAGGAGTTTGCTTTAAGGCTAAAGTTGTAAAAGTTGTAAAAATTGGATCTTAAAATAAAGTGTGACCTGTAGCTGTTTATATATTATATTTCAATTACATTTCATTCACAATACATATTATTGCAAAAAATGTACAGAAAATATATATTTTTCTTTTTTTATTATCATATTGGGTATTTATTAGTACAACTATCTTAGTAACTAATAAACAACTATAATACATGCATTTAATTATATACACACATTGAGTGAAAAGTCGTTATGTAAGGATAATGACATAAATACAATATTAACAAGTATTTCTGTTGCTTCAAATTGTGGTTGGAATTGAATAAAATATATGTGGATAAAAGTGAGGTCTGCGAGTAACGCAGCAGTGTCAATGAAAGGGTTAAGGTATCAAATGGAAACAGATATGTCAATGGAAACAGCTCCCTTTCTTTCGCAGATGTTTGTCACTGTCAGGTTCAGTTGATACAGTGGCCATCAAAACATGATGTCTGTTAGGTGACCTTTAGGTTGCTACCAAGTGTGAGGTCATGCTGCTGTTGCCATGACTACTATCAGCAGATTGTCTGCTTGCACGCATTACCTCAGCTGCCTGGCATCGGCGGGGTTACAGAACAGACCGTGACCTCGCCATGGAGACTAAACTAATCTTAAACAATAACAAGCAGCACACACACATCCATGAGAGATTTTCTGAGATTACCATAAAACGTGTTTCCTAATATCAAATATATTGTCTGAGGATATAACAGAATGACACGAAGAATTATATAAGGAAAAGGCAATGCTGGACTCGTACGGGTGGTTTTTACTATGGTACACATGTAAACGTTCTGTGTTCAGTTCAGCCTCTTTGTGGACTTGAAGGGGTGACAATGAGAGAGAGGGACGGCGAGGCAGCCGTATTCTAATGAGCGAGCTACAAAGTGTGTGTCAGTCACCTGTGCAGAGGCGAAGTGGGCTAATTTGAGCCTGTGCTAATTGCCACGGTAACGAGCTGCACGTGTGGATGGTTGCGAGGAGGATGGCAGCATGGCATGAGGGAGGATACAGTCCTCCTAACACCAAAGAGGTGTGAAAGAACGAACTTGTCCAACAGCATGCAGCCTGCTGGAGTCCAGCCCTGAGTGGGGAACAGCCGGCTGCTTCAGTGCTATGCATAGAACAGAATATTGTGTGTGTGTGTGTGTGTGTGTATGTCTGCGCATGTTTGGGGGGTGGAGGGGGATCTGTTAATCACATTATGATTTAAATTCACATTATGACTGTTACCATAATATATATATATATATACATACGATAGTGAAAAAGAAGTAAGTAAATAAATAACACAACACTTTACGATAAGGTCCAATTAGTTAAATGCATTTCCTAACATTACATAATAATGGGAAATACATTGGTTACAGTGTTTATTAATATTTTTAATATTAGTTAATAATAGTAACTCTTAGTACACATTAGTTCAAGTCCATTTGATAATATTAGACACGACTGTGTATGAGCAGATGTTGAAATGAATGCTACTAATAATTTCCATTGCTATTTTTTGTTAACTAAGTAACTAATGTGTATAAGCATTAATGTACAAATCATGTGGAATAACCTATTTGTGTATATTACAGTATAATAATAATATTAAAACTTTTTTGTAAAGTTTGTTACACTTCACAATAAGATCTTATTAGTTAATGTTAATTAATTAACTAGCAATGATATGTTTGTTAAAGTATCATTAATCATTTGTTCATCATAGGTTCATGGTGGATAAGTAAAATGAACAAATATGATTTTTGATAATCATATTAGTAAAACTTTTTATTTACATTAGGCTAAATAATATTGACAAATGCTTTGAAAGTTTTTATTTATTAATACTTAATTCATGTTATCTAATACTAATGGTAACAAAGAGACCTTGTGTTACTGTAAATTCTATTTTAAATTTGCAGCATTACATCAATTAGAATAAATTTGACTGATTTGATTCAACCAAACAAAGCTTTTAACTCCTAATTTGCTGCTTATTAATTGTTAATAAGGTAGTTGTTAAATTTAGGTATTGGTGGTGTAGAATAAGGCATTAATATGTGATTAATTACTACTAATAGATGGCTAATATTCTAATAATGTGCATGCTAATAAGCAGCTAGGTAAAAGACCCTAAAATACAGTGTTATCTCATTTATTTATTTATTTACATGCTTTTTCATTTTAAGTCGCATTTTACATTTATATCATTACATCGACCTTAAAATTAACTGCAGCGATTTATGGGTTTCTGTCAACTCAGAAAAAAAAATTATATATATATAATTTGCATTTAATTTTAAACCCATTGTCCCTTTATATCATTATGTTCATCGGTTTTTTCCCCCAAGCCATTTAAATATGCATTAGCCAGAATCCATTTTCTATACAAATATAAAAAAAATCCTCCGTGGTCAGTCAAGTATACACCCTGAAAGCTTGGGGGCACCTTGTCCCTTTCTCGTTGCTCTGTCGGGAGCTCCTCTCTCTGTGAGCGAGCGAGCGAGTGTGTGTATGCGTGTGTGTGTGCGTGTGCGCGCGAGTGTGAGTGTGTGTGTGTGTGTGCTCTGCTGTTGCTGCCCTTTGATCCCTGCATTAGTGTTAGTTAGGGGCTCGGAGACACACACTTACAGAGAGCAGCCATAGTCAAGACACGGCAACAACAACAGCACCTCCTCCTCTACTCTTCCCTGTTCCCAACAATACACTTAACCGAGGACAGCCAGGTGCACGACAAGTCCCTGCCATCAGGCTCCCTCGCAAAATTTCAATGGGAAAAGACCTTTTTTCTTCTTATCCCTAAACAAGAAGGAGAATGTGATAAAAGGGGGAAAATGCCAAGGAGGAAACAGGAGCAACCCAAGCGCCTGCCTTCACGTAAGTCGTTTTCTCGTTCGGCGCGAATTTTAGCGCGTCTCCGTGTGTTTTGCGCAGTAGTTTAGGGTTAAAGAGGTGAAACAGACAAAGGCACGGCGGAGGTTATTTCTCCTTTTTTAGGTCTGTGCTAGGCAGCCATGTTGGCGATGAGGGGGCTAGCGGAGCGAGCGCACTAGCGGTGCCTTTAATTGCAGATAATCGATAAAGGTCCCGTTCCGCCTAAAGGTTGCGGCCAGGAAAGCTCGCGTTATCGCCGCTTATTTGGCGCTTATGGCCGCGTGTCTTTTCTTATATGTGTCCGTGCGAGCGAGGCAGAGACGCGCGGAAGGGAAAGGGGAGGATCTGAGGATCTGGCCGCAATAAAATGAAGGGTCAGTCGGATCAGACCGAGAGCCAGACTCAGCCTTCCATCCGTGCCCCTGTCTTTACTTAGCTCCGGCGCTATCTAGCAGCGCACCGCAACTTACAAAATGCGTCCTAAAACGCGGTCGCACAACTTTCCGCCTTCCGCGGTCGTGTGTGTATGTGTGCGCGACTTTTTCTTTCGTTTGTCGAGTGGGATTTTTTTAAGCTGAGGTATTTTCTTCCACCCCTCCCAGTTCGGTGGGGTTCATGTCTGCAGGCTGCCTGTGTCAAAGCCATGGTCGGTCACCTGAAGTTCAGGGTTTTTTCCTTCCTCATGCAGCCATTCATTGCAGACGATCTGCGATCAATAACGCACAAAAGGCGAAACGCGTTTTTCTCTGTCGCTTCTGAGCTCGCGCGACAGATATCTCACGGCTCGCGCTGATTCGCGCGGGTTGCGCTTGGAATTACTAATCGCGAAATTTGTTCATTTGACCCTGTGTAGCTGGATGTTAACATTGTGCTTTTATCAGCTCGCTAATAACGGCTGCAGTTGCGTGAGCCGGCCGCTAGAGGGGACATGATGTAGAGTGTGGAAAACATCGATCAGAGGAATTGGCAAAATGTGGCACGGTGGCGCTTTAAATGCACGAAAGCAGGCACTCGTAATGCATAGTTGTACATGTCGCCGTTCGAAAGCGGAACGGCGCCTTCTGGGACTTTTTTGAAAGTCCGAGACGCTCTTTCGCGGCTCTCTTGAAATCTCTGCCCGTGTTCTAGCGGCATTACGCTGTGCAGTGTTTTCTTCATCGTGGCAAACGTGTTTGTTTACATCCACTGAACTTGTCACAGTCATGTCTCCTCGCTTTCAACTTGATTTTCTTCATCACTAATGCAGTAAAGCTTTCACTTTTGACTTGAATTAAAGCAAATGTAACTTTTTGTTGGGTTTAGTCGATTGTTTCAAACTATGACCAAATGAAAATGTCAAATATGTTGGATTATTGATTTTTATGAAACAATTATTTACAGAGGAACACATTCCTTAATAGAAACGCAGGATTTGGTATATAAACCACAACATTATAATAATAAAGCGTTGTAACTTTACCTATTAAGCACATGTAACTTATTAACAAAACATAAGTTATTTAGTGACAGAAACTCAGAGTATTCTATATAAACCTCAATATTATAATTACAGTGTATTATGCTAATTTCCTTTCCATAACTTTATTTCAGTAATGGTTGTTTATGAACTACATACTATCTACTGTCATTTGTCCCACCTCTGATTCCTGCCGTATAAAAATCAGCAACTCAGCAAAATTCGGTCTGAAGTTTGGTGGCGCTCCACACAGCCCTCTCCTCAGCCGTGGAGGAGTGATGTCACGTTTCATTATGTTTTTGTGTTCGCTGTGCTTTGACACCTGTGAGCAGAGAGGCAGATGACAAGCACGACCGTGGGTCTAAATTTATCTCATCTGCTCTTGATTCCTGCCTTGAAAAGTTAAAAATACGAGTCCAGGACAGTAGAATTTGTGTTTGTTTGCTCTGTCAAAAAGTAATGTGCTAGGCCTCTGCTTTTTTATTTCTCCGGTGAACGCTTTTATGTAAAGGCTGTGTCGTATCCTTTTGCGCTTGTATCTTTCACTTCCTTTTTTGAGAATACATATCTTGAGTTCAGGAGCGCTTGCGTCATGATTGTGCATGGGTCAAGACGTGCAAGAGGGCATTAAGGCCTTGATACAGTCAGATGATCTTCTTGACAGTTAAATATGACCTTTGGCTTTAGTGCTACAATGAGAACCACTGGGATTACAAAAGCACGGCCTTTATAACACTGTTGCACAGAATTCCTACATTTTGTTCAAACCGCAGGTCACAGTGCTGCAAGCTCGCAGTAAATTAATCGCGAAAAGGGAGCCTAGGTTAAAATGTTCCCGTCTCGTTAAGCTGTTTTCCTCAGATTTCCACTCCGAGGTGTGGAGGTCGACTGAGGTTACCTCTTTTTCTGCTGGTCTTTGTCTTACTCGCAGGCCTCCATTTTGTGCAAGTACATAGCCCGTATCATTCTTTCACCCTGACCTTTGCCATCAGCTAAAATGTCTCCCTATGGGAGCCGTCCATTTCCATTATACACACATGATCTTTAAGGTTATCTGCATTTGCAAATGGAGGAATTGGAGCATTGCACGGATTTCAGTTCTCCATTACAGACCGATGGCAGAGTGTGTGCGACTGGGTGGCTCTCCACCTTACCGTAATGGTGGGTCACTGGCTCCTTTCCACTCATCTATGATTATAATGACCTTGGCTGGGCTTGGGCTTGAAAACATTGGATTAAGGGGAAAGGAAAATGAGGGGAGGTTTCCATTTCGCTCTTGGCATCTGATTTGTAGGGAAATTCTGCCAAGAATACCCCCTCCTCCTCCTTCTTCTCCTCCTCCTCTTTCTTCCCCCTGCCCCACCAACTTGATCAGGCTCTCTCACCGGTGTCTGCCCATTTGAGCTCAAGCGAATAATGATACACAGGCTTTCCTCTCAGAAATGAATTAAAGGGCAGGGGAAGGGTGGTGGATGCTCTCCTGAACAAGTGCTTACACAGAAAGGGGCTTCAGCCAGGCATACTGAACCAGAACATTTAGATTAATTTGGCTAGCTGGATCGCCTGGCTTTCATCACAGGTGTAGTCTAGCTGGGAGTTCTCCGTCAAAGGCACTGTGGTGACATAATTAAGACAATTTTTGTACGGCTCGGTGATTGTAACGGACTAGGCTCATCGTGTGTAATGTATTATTAAAGACGGTGCATCTTTAAAACGACAAGCCAAGAAGCAGCCTGCTTTCGATTGTGAAAGCACTGAATCAGACAAACTGTCTTGAAGCTGAGCTCAGGGCTCAACAGTAAGAATGAGAATCGCTTGCGTTATAGTCTGCACTGATCTGTATGTATTTTTATCATGCATGTGCATTTTTTTACAACTTTCAAATGCATACATGTGCTTTTTTGTAATATTTGGTTGTGAGCTTTACTTTTATACATTTTTAATTTGTTAGCTGTGTAAAATGGCTTACTGGCTTAATATGTATGAGGGAAATTGATTTGGATAGTCTTGGTGATGAAAAAAAATTCTTGGGGAATTATATTAATAACATGATTATTATATATCTATTATTATCGTCCAGTGATTATTGAGCAAATTTCTTTTTAATAGAAGTTAAATAGAATAGAATAATTAAATTGAAAATTTAAGTAAGTGTGAAAAAACATTTAACATAATTGTACCATTTTTTATTTAAATTTTTTTTTTTTATATGTTAGCCTATTTTTTAAAAGCTACAGTTCTAATAAATTATTAATTTTATTCAGTTAGGATGCATCAAAGTAATCAAAACCGAAACACCAAAAAATTATATTTTCAAGTAAGTTTTTTTTTTTTTTTACTTGACATTAAAGAACAATGAAAAAAACATTTATTATGCTTTCCACAAAAACAATTACATAGCACAACTGTTTTTAACTGATAGTAACAGATGTTTGTTAAAATGCAAATCAGCATATTAGACTGATTTCTGATGGATCATGACTCAAGACTGAAGTAATGGCTGCTGAAAATTTAGCTTGGTCATTATATGAATAAATGACATTTTAATATATAATACAGTGAGAACATTATCAGGGCAAGCAGAGAAAAAAAAAAAACCTACTGCTGTGCTCTGCTCTAAACCTGTCCATCGATCCCTCTAAGCCTGTAGTTAATCAACATGCTCACTTAATAATATTTTTTCCTATCAATAGGACACACCATGTGTCCGTATGTTTCATGAAGCACTACAGCCGAAGTCTGCACACAATGTTTCACCCACCCAAGTCTCAATCAAAGCCTGTATGGAATAAAAGTGCCTGAGCTGGGTAACGATTTTCCGCATGTTGACAAGTCACAACATGGAGATCTACAGCTCGGAGAGCAGCCCTTTGGCTAGTGGCGGCCCAGCACTGAGTAATAACCAGCTCATAGCAGGCATTCTGTTGGCAGTGGTTCATAAGGAACAGCTCGCTGGTTCAGCTGGGGAAAGGGTGGGGGGAGCTGCTGGAGAGCTCCAGGCACTTTCCTGTGTTGTTGTACCACACAAGTGCATCCATCCCCTCCAGGACAGACCTTTAACAGGCTGCTAACGCTGGGCCGCACCGCACAAGGGATCGAAAAGACAGGTCTGACGCAGGCCCGGGCTGCAGAGCTATGCCAAACTGTGATTTGATTTATGAGTCAGTACTCTGGGTCTGTCTTAAGATGATATGAGGCTTACTGGGCAGAATCAAAGAGCAGTCTGTTCACTTGACGGGGAATGAGAAGAGGCAAGCCTCTGTCAGTTTTTAAAACTGGATTTGTATTGTCATATTTTAGAGAAGGCTTTGGATGTGGATAGGTCAATAATACCTGGAGAAAGCTATACGTTAACGTTCCCATTCATCTGAATGGGAGTTGCTTGGCTGGAGTGTGACTCCTCTGTACTCGACCTGCTCTTTGTTCATTGTGGCCACATGTTTGACAAGTTGACAAATGCAGAACAACAACTCCATATATGCATCAAGATATTGGGGCAAAAATGGTATCATTATATCATATAATAAGCGATGTCACACAAGTTAATATTGTGTGAAATTTAAACACAACATTGTGTATTTTGTAAACAATATTACCTATAAAGCCACCGCAAAACTATTATGCATATCCAAGCAACACAGCAATGTTTGGTTTCTGAATGAATCTGCCTTTTGAATGAATAATGTGAACAAATGATTCTGTGTAGCCCATTCATAGAGAGAACTGTTTACTGACTTCCTGAATGAATCAGCAGTTTGAACGAACTGACTCATAAAGACATTTACCACCACCTGCTGGTAGTTTTATTTTTTTCTTTGTTATTTAATTTATTTAAATAAGACAAAAATGTATGTGTATATATATATATATTTCACCCGAAATAAATAAATCTGTTATCATTTATTTTATTTCAACAAGCAAATTAACTTTGTGGTTAATTAATTAATCACAGCACACTGTAATTAATTAGATTACAATTTTTAATCAACTGACAGTCTTAATTATATTATATTTCCTAAATCTGAACATTGTATAAAGACAAGTTTTTTATTCTAGTTACATTTTTTAGAGCCAGAAAAATAAATACATTTTCATTTTAATAGAATGTTGTTTAAAACCAGGCAAATTTATACATTTAATAAACATCTCCGATATAGATAAGAATAAAAATATTCACAAAATTCTAACCTACTATTGAAGTAAAACTATTGAAAATGCGGAGAAAAACTCATGATGAAATAAATGTTTTTCTCCAATACATGTTGACCACAATTATTGGCACCCAATTATTGCTACATCCTTTTCCCAAGATAACAGCTCTGAGTTTTCTCCTGTAATGTCTGAAGAGAACACCTGATAAGAGAAAAGAGACCATTCTTTCATCCAGAATCACTCCAGACCCTTTAGATTACCAGCTCCATGTTGGTTCTCCTCACTCATTTTCTGCAGGATTCAGGTCAGAAGATGTAGCGTACAGCTCCAGCTCCTCCACATACAGCGACGAGGATTTTGTCCTGCATAGTTTCGGAATTCTGCCTCTGCTTGCTAGTAGTGCTGCACGATTAATCAAATCGCAATCGCGATGTCAGCCAATGCGATTACATTACAGCAAATGCTGCGATTATATTAAATAAACAAATGCACTAATGGACGTAACCAGGGCTTGACACTGGCACCCGCCCACCCGCCATTTTACCCGGGTAAAATTCGGCTGTGGCGGGTAAAAACTTTAGTCTCACTAGCCACTTTGGCGGGTAGTTTATTCTTTGGTATG
>JAUMHR010042099.1:0-10870 GCA_032361145.1 Enteromius fasciolatus | reverse complement strand
TCCTCCTCGCATTTTGGCTGCTTTTCATCTCATTGAGCGCTGTTTAACGCCGATGTTGACTGCGCCTACAGGCCTCGCTTGTCAAAATAGTATTACCGTGGTTTTAAAGCTCATTATAACGCCCTGTTTCGTGGGAAACCAATCTTGGCTTTTAACTGTGGGTTAAGGTGATATCCTTTTCAGCAGTGTCTTGAAAATGCGCTATATAGGTCAAATGAGACGTAAAGCTGTGAAATGCGCACTTTGTCCCACGAGTCGAACCCGAAAAAGTTCATTCGCATCCCTCTCTCCAAACCCCCGGCAAATATCACACCTCGGATGCATAAACATGCCTGAGCTCCACACATCAAGCCACGCAGGGGGCCTGGCCGGCTATAGAGGCGCACTGTGACACCAATCAGGAATGATGGCAGCCCCCTTTGTCATGCTAACAGGAATTGCCTCTTCTCTTATTCAAATGCACTCCTTCTCTTTCTCCCTCACTTCATCCCTCTCTCCTTTTCTCCCTCCTCTCAGGCCATGTAAATCCATACTTAGAGAGTTTGAAAAAGAGCGAGAGCGAACGGGAGAGGGAGTGAGAACTCCCTGTCCCCAGAACCGTTGATCGGTGGGCCTCTCTCCTGGGGGTCAGCGTGGCTCTCGCAGCGCCGAGCTGTTTCCATGCCCAGCCGAGCGCATTTCATATTCAAATGCTCCAATCAGGCCTGTGACCCGCGGGGGGCTTTTTTACAGCCCGGGCCTTGGGTCAGCGGGTCAAGATGTGTGATTTAATAGCCAGGGCAATGGGAGGAAAAAAAGGGAAAGGGGTGATTTAGTGACCGAAAGAGTCATAAAAAAGCATTTTGCTTAAGTCTGTATAAGTTTGGCGCTTTTTTCTCTTTACCTGACTTAGGCACCTGTTCGCACCGTTAAAATGGCTGGAGATGTGTCAGAGTGACAGTAATGAAAACCAAAGGTTTAAGGTCCTTCTGTGGTGTGGTGTGTTATTGGGTAATCTTACCTGAGCATCTTGTTATTCATGTCTTGACAGGTGTGTTCACTGCAAATTACATAGAGCTGGTATGTATGTGTAGGCTTGTTGTCATGTACTAATTATTCTGGAGACTGTCTTTGCATGTGAACGCAGAATAAAATGTAATGTTTAGTTGTCTTTTCTTAGAATACGTCTGACATGAGGCGGTTTGCCCTCTGGCATACAGAAGCTAATGATACAGCAGTTTTAACTTTGACAGAATTAATTTTATTACAAATACCGGCAAAGTAAATGAATCAAAACAAAAATCTTGATAGTCAAGAAACTAGAAAGTATTTGGTTGGTACTGTTATTGTTATTATTAGTTTTATTATTTATTTACTGTATATGGTTTTCCTGCAAAATAAAGTAAAATGTAAAAAATATAATATTTTCCTAAAATACGCGCTAGTATTTTTAAAAGGTCTTTTATGTTTTTCTTTCCCAATTAAAATATTTGTAAAAAATTAATGAACAGAAGGTTGTATAAGTTTTTTTAAATTAAAATGATAATTTTAGTAATTAGTAATTTTAATCATAATTTATATTAATATAAAGAATTTTTTTTTTCAAAGTTATTATTAATAACTAAATAACTTAATCATGCTGAGGTGTGTGCTTTATTATTATTTTTCCTTTGGCCTATTTAAAGGGTATTCTTTTAAAATAAAATATTCATATATAAAAATTTAATTATTTGGAAATCAAGAAATCAGAAGGTTTTTAGTTGGTATAATTTAATTACTTTATATATATATTTAAATTAAATAAACCTATTTAAATGTCTTCCCACTAAATTAATTAGAATAATTAATATGAATATAATAAAAAAAATTATAATACATTTAAATGTCTTGAATTGTGCACTAGTTTTAATATTTATATTTTTCTTTTAAAAATAAAAAAAGTTAAATACAATATATGATACACTTATTTAATAAAATAATAAATGAAATGTCCCTGAAGTATGAGATAATGGAATCCAGTACTACATGTTTAGCAAGTGTAGTCTTGCAGTCTAATATGCGAAGGCCTGATGGTGATGGGTGACATTTCTTGATTGGGAGTCGTTAGTATTTAGCTTAAGTCCGTTGAGATGTAAAAGAGGCCTGTGTGTGAGAGCTGCACAGCCCGCAGAAGCTGAGTAGCAGCCACCTCAGTGACTGACAGGTGGGTCAAAGATGGGGATTTAAGGTGGCTCAGGGATTTGTGTGAGGCCCAATAGCCAGCCCCTTCTTTTACCCTGACGCAGTGAAGTTTTCAATGCATTATGATGTGTGTGCGAGGAAGGGAATTAAAGAGAGAGAGAGACTTTGCTTAAAGTTGTGTGTGTATGTGTGAGATTTAGCACAACCTTCAATGAGAACAGCTGTGTCGTGTCTGCCTGTCTCTCTCTTTCTGTCTCACTTTCTCTGGTTTATAGCAACAGACAGTTGCGTATCCAGGAATACGGCTTATAACAAAGTATAATTCTTGTTCTTTCATCTCAACAAAAGATGATGTGCATAATTAACTTTATATGTCATGTTTTCTTTTACCTGGCATTGTTTTGTCCATGGTTTCTGAGGATGAAGACATGCCTAATTTGTCAGCTTCTGCCAAAATGCAGAAATTCCCTTTGATTGCATGGAACCTTGAGATCAAAAACAATAGAAATGGCAAGTGATTTCCAACCATTTTAAAGATTGATAAGTCTGTTTGTTTTGCTGTCTATGATTATAATTTCAGGGCTGTGAGCCATTTTTAAGTTCAGACCCCCCCAGTTCAGAAGCACTGCTCAACAGGTACATGTTTGCTGCTGCTCATGTAATATTGTTCTTAATAATTACTAGAAAGACTTTCTTAATACTCCTTTAGTAGTCCACGAGCAGCATATTAAGGATTTAATGCAGTTTGACAGAGCTCAAGGGATTTGTGCTCTAGACCCTCAAAGGCTTCCCGAGTGTCATAACCCTTTGTGTTGAGCCTTTTAATAGAAAGCATTGCATTGTAAGGCAGGAGAATCACTGAACACTCAGGGGAGGAAAGCCTGATTTTCTGTGACTCTAAGCTGAAAACAGCCATACGAATGCTCTTTTCTTAATCAAAGAACTGTATTTTATTATTAAGATCATAATTATACTTCTCTCTACCTGAAACGATGACTAGAGCTTTTGGTTTGTAAGTATTATTTTGTAATAGTCAAGTCTTTATTGATAAAGCGCATATATAAACAGGAGAATTTTCAAAATCGAAATTTCAAACCATATAAAAAGGAAAGATAGTAACATTTATATGGTCCTAATATATCACGTAAGCCTGGTTTTATAGACAGGGTTAGCCTAAACCAGGATTAAGTCAGTTGAATTATGACATTTAAGTATTTTTGTATGAACATGCCTTAGAAAACAATACTACTGGTGTGTATCTTAAGACAAAACAAAGGCACTGACATTCCTTGTCTGTGAAACCAGGGGTAAATTTTGAAATGAACATTGATTAAGATTAATAAATGCTTTAGTAGTATTTTTCTTGAAACCTGTTGAGCTGCTTAATACTTTTGTGGAAACAGTGATACATTTCTGTCAAGATTATGAAAAACAGAAAAATCAAAAGAATTGCATTTATTTGAAACGTTCTGTCTTTACTGTCACTTTTGATTCCTTCATTTCGTTTTTTTTGCAGATTATAAATTCATTTTATTTTAGCTATGGGTATTTAATCTCTACCTATTTGTAGCAATACTGTTATATTAATACTGTGTCCTGAAAAAAAGAAATAATATTAAGGTCAGACTGCAAACACTTCTCTTCCAAATGTTCCCATACCACTAGCTCAGTGTAATCCTATGATCTGTCAAACAGAACTTTTTTAGCTCTGTTACATGCTAGACCTCCCACGCAATAATACAGAGTTTTCTCATTGTGTGGTTTTCTGCAGAAAGCCCGTAAAGTCTGAGAAAATCGATCCAAACAAGCCTTAATTCTGTCATTAGGTGAGAGAGAGGCGCTCTGTGATTGGCTGCCCGTCTGCTCCATATTCAGAGGTGCTGGATGAGGCAGAAGGCCTGCTGGGAAAATGGTGTTGTAATCAGGAGCTGGCTGTGCTGCCTGATCAGGTATGAAGTCAGCTTCCACCTTCCTCAAAATTCTTCCTCATCTTCCTCTTGTCTCGCTCATGTGGAGCCTGTTCTCAGGTTCCATTACTCTATATGACTGCGAGCTGTTGATAGCTGGAGAAATGAGGCTGTGAGAGAGTGTATGTGTGGGGTTTGGGGGATGTGAGATGTTAGTGCTATTAAGTTGGGTGGGGGTACTTTTTTGTTCCCACATTTGATTATTCAGGTTGGTTGAACTAAATTTCTGAACCCATAAAATTCGGATCCCCTTTGGGGGCTATTTACATATATTTTAAATCCCCCCTCCTACAGTGTCCCCAGCTTCTGTCTTTTCCCTCCGAATGTGAAAAAAAGAGGGCAGAGCAACCAGGCCTGTCTGGTCTTTAAGATGTCACTGTGGTGTGAAATATAGGCGAACAAGCAGGGCTTTGAAACTCAAACTGATCCCACCCTCCAACCCCCCCACACAAACACACACAAACACACGCACACACTTACCTTCTGTTCCTCCTTCATACACACATACTTGCTCATGGAGACAACAGACCACCCCTCTCTCTCCATGCCGTCTTAGTTGGTGAGCGCTGTGCCCACTGAGACAGATCCATCTCTGAGGTGGTGTGTATGCGTGTGTGTGCACATGTGACAGTGTGTTTGTGTGTTCACTAGGCTGTTGGGGTCTAGGCACCAGACGCAGATGTTTGGGACGGGACTGGCGGGGATGCACCTGTAGTCACTCCATCATGTGCCAAAAACTCTGGCATCATTTAAAAAAATTGGTTGAAACAGGGAAAGTTCATCCAAAAACAAAACAAAGTCTAAACTACATTAAACTAAAAAAAACCCTTAAAATTTAAACTTTAAATCTGTATTTACTATACTTTCTCCTGAAAATAGATTTAGCAAAATATTAGATTTATTTTAATTGTTCCTATAATGTATTTAGGACCAGTACCAGTATATAAAAATGTGCAATTAAAATGTCCAAAAACAATAGTTAGTTAAAATTATTCTTTGAAGTTGTAAATAAAACTGTAGCATGTTTTACAAATTACTATTTTAGTCTTTTCACTTTATAACGTTTAACTGACACGTTTAAATGTTAGTTGTTGTTTATTTGTAATTATTTGTAACATTTACTATCAATTTCCTTTACTATCAAATACCTATAAACCACCTAAAGGCCCCCTTATGTTTGCTAAAGCCCAGCCCCCGTTTGAGAACCATATATACTAAGTATGTACTATTTAATATAGACTAGACCCCCAGTTAAATGAGATGTTTTTGTCGTTGTTGGTAATGCAAGTGTTCAAGTCGAAAGATGCTTCTTTTGGACGTTTGGAAACCGTAACTCGCCGTTAATTTTACATAACACTCCTCGGATTGATTTGTCAAGGGGGCGTGAAATAGTTTAATTGTTTCAAATGAACACACTCGCGCCCCTGCATTGTGGATTAATTTTCTGACCAAAGTCTCAGAGGGCCATGTTTTGTAATTCCGCATGGGCCCGGTGCCCGGTGGCCCGCTGGAGAGATAAAGAGAACACATATGTAGCCAGGCTCAGTCACGCTCCAGTTGAGCCATCGCAGCACAGAGAGTTACAGCCGGCATGATGGGAACACTTGTTTGTTTAGGGTGGTGGTGCCATGGTGTGGTCGGATGGCACTTGTTTTGTGCACTCCATCTGTGTATGTGTGTATGTGTTTGGTAAGTATAAGAAGGTTGGTGAGGGTGGTAGTTGGGGGGGGGCAGGGTGGCATTTAGTCAAACAGTGTTCCTGGCCCCCAAAATCCCCTCCCTACCCTCTCCTAGTCCCCCCAGCTCGGCCGTGTTTGCTCCCCAGCGCGCAGGCAGAATGCAGCGTCAGGAGCCCGAGCACTGAGCTCCCATTGTGTATGCTAAGCAAAGCGGAATGGCCGGGTGACAAAAGAGGGAGGAGTGGGGCTCAGGGCATACAAAGCCCGGGGGAGGGAATGGATGGTGGGGGGGAGAGGGGCGTACTGCCGCTGAGGGCTAAATAGACCCACTCAGCCCCCCAAACCTCATCCATAACCCCTGTCCCCACCTCCGAACAACACACTCCTCTTTCACGTCCCAAACCCTCTGGAGAAATGAGCTGCAAACTTAAGGGAGTTTGAGATTAATTTTGGATTTTAATTTTTTTAACAATAAATGTATTTATGCAAGAACTTTTAAATGCATCAATATGATGTCTGTATATCACATTTAGTATTTTATATCATAAAGTGTGATTTTTTCGATTGCTTCTTGTTGTTGTGATTTTATTTCTTGCAATTGCATATACTAGTATTCAAAAGTTGGAGGCAGTAAGAGTTTCTTTTTAAGAAAAAATAATACTTTTAATCAGCAATGGCACATTAAATTTATCAAAATTGACAAACAAATGCTAATAAATTCAAATGCTAATAAATTCATCAAAGAATCCTGTTTTGAACACTGATAATAATAATAATAAGTGTTTACTGAACAGCAAACCAGCATACAAGAATGATTTCTGAAGGATCATGTGACATTGAAGACTGGAGTTATGGCTACTAAAACAGCTATGCTATTATAACATTTTAAAATGTATTAAAATTTAAACTGTAATAATATTTTACAACATTACTATTTTTAATGAGCAAAAAGACTTTTTCCAAGTCTCCCAAGTCTCCAAAGTTTCCAACTACATTTCGCAGCAACTTAATTTCTCATAATTGTGATGTTATATCTCATAATTATGACCATGTACATGGTTATATCTCATAAAAGTTGGCGTTACTCCAATATACAGTGTTATATTTTATTTTGTCATTCAGTGTTATGCAAAGTTTTCCCTGCAACAAAAGCAATTTTACTTTGCTATGCACATCTATGCATGTTGTAAAGCTGATTTGACTTGATATTTCTTGTCTTGTAGAGTCTGGGTTACCTAAGACACTAAACAAGTTGGGTCGTCCATTGGTCGTCTCTGGGTGTCTTTCTCAAAGATGATGTTCAAGTTAACATCCGAATGGCCTGCAGTCATGGAGAGCTCTGGTTCTTCCCTGTGGGCTGGAAGTTCACAAAGCCAGGGGCAGGTCTTTGATGAACCCTCTTCCTCGTTCTGCCCTTCCTCTGCCCTCTCAAATGCAAGGTAACCTCAGCACATCAAAGAGAGGCTCCATACAGAGTCCACTTGATGCTATTACCCCCCCCAAACACACACTCGCATTGCCCGCCTCCCCTTACTCATACACTGCTCAGCACATACACTTTACATTTGAAAAAAACTAAAAATGAATCACCCGTCCCATCTGTTTGGGTAGCTACCGGTCTCTTTGCCCTCTGTTTGTCCCGGTGCAGTAGGAAGTGGCTCGCTGGGTGTCTTTTGTGGTGTGAGTTGAAAGGGAAGGTTTGCTGCAGTAAGGCTCTCTGTGCAGCAATTCAGGAGCCCAAGAAGACGACATACGACAGAAATAAAGATGCCACCACCCAAAGGTGTGTATGCGCACCAGGCCAGAGGTGAGCCTGAATGTCTCTCGTCAGCCTAGCGTTCTCCCGGCAGGCCTGACCCGTGGAGTCATTATCCCTCCAGGTAAATCACCTCGCAATCAGTGTGTCTGAAGCCCCCTGCTCTCCAGATGATTCCCCTGCTGATTGGCCTAACTGGACTCCTGTCTGAGGAACGATTACCCTGCATTGTTTTCTTTATGGCACATAGATTGAGCTGTTGTTAGCATTCGCTTGCAGGGCGGAGGCAGCGTGTGTGAGGCCGGGATGTGAGGATGTGCTCTGAGGTCTCTCTCTCTCTCTCTCTGTGCCTGATAAGAGTAACAGGAAAAGCACAGGCGAGCTTTTATTCTAATGATTTTGAATGAGTCCTTGAAATGGCAAACTATGATTTCTTGAACGGGAAATTGTAGCCAAGTTGGTCGAGGTTACGGCCAGATTCATCAGTGCTGCAACTGGAGGATAAAACGATCAAGAAATAGTCTGAATGTTATTAGTGGGATTATTTGGTGTTGACTTTAGAAGAAGGCACTGCTTTGGCATTACTTGCAAATTAGCATTCAATAGCCAGAGTTCCTGTAGTGGTCAAGCCTTTTTGTATTGATGTTTAACACTTTAGACCTAAACACAAGAAGGGATATTTTCAATGCCACTCATGATCACAATTCTACAGGTTGGGTTCCTCGTCTACTCTGGTAAACTGGATGAATTTTGGTCCCAGTATTCACAATAAACTGATAATAGTATCATTCACAAGGTATGGCAGTTCTACTACTTTTTCTACTACAGAACATTGCTTCTGAGATATATTGTGCAGTTGTAGATGTCAAGAAGTGGAGATATGATGAAACAATCCTTTATATCAATCCTCTTGAGGTCATTCTTGAAAAACAGTGCCTTTCTTTCATTCTTTCTTTCTTTCTTTCACTGTGCCATCGCTTTAATTTCAGGGAGTATTGAATATAGGGTTAAAGGTCAGTACAAGACCGTACTTAATTAGCAAACTTCATTGCACCAAATCACAATTTGTGACAGTATTTTTGACCTTTATGTAAATAAATAAAAACTGGTGCAGTTTGAGGATTTATATGTATGTGGAATTCAAAACTCAACTGGATTGAGTCTGTTTCATTTTGTTCTGTTACTTCATGTCATTCCAGACAGACTGGATGATGATCAGATCAGATCTCTGTGGGGAGCACTGGCTGTTGTCAGACAATAGAAGATAGAAATAACCCACAGCAAAAGATAGAAATAACCCACTTAAAACCTTTTTTGTTGCTGAAAATACTAGTGGCCTAAGACTTTTGCACAGTACTATGTATATATTGTGGCATAAATAACAAAAATATTGCACTATTTCTATTTCACTTTAGGACAGCTCTTTGCATCATTCTCAAATCACGCTGGGGAACATGAACATCAAATTTACATTTAATGTGTGCATAAAAAAGAAAAAAAAGTGTAAGTGCATACACACAAATGTAAGTATTTTCACTACTGGTCTCAGACGTGTGAAGTGTATACTGTATATAGTAGCATATACATACATGTACATTTAAAACAGCCTCCTGTAACTTAGTTTCATATTCACTCAACACTTAAAACCGAGTCTTGTAATTATCTGCATATTTCTTGAAAGTATATACGCCACAGGACAGGGTGTTTCCACAAAAGGAGTAAACGGCGAAAAACAGCTTGAAAGAAAGAGGGTCTACACATTATATTAAGGATTATGTATACATTATGAATCTTTGTATTTCTTTCGTCTTTCATCTTTCGTATGTTCATAAGAGTAAGTGGAAAGGTCTCTGTGTGTGTGTGTGTGTGTTTGTATGTTTGGGGCGGGGGGCCGGGGGCATTAGGCTGGCTGTGTGAGGGAGTGTGTGTTTAAGGGGGGGGCAGAAACCTGAGGCCACCGTAAAGCTGTAGAGACAAAAGGAGATCCACGTGAGACTCAGGCACATGCAGGCTTGGCTTACCTGCTCACCTGCTCTACCTCCTGCATGAACTTTTGGCCCTGAGAGCACAACCTGCAGCCTCTTGCCACTGTAGGCCACACCCTGTCTCCCTCGCTTCCTCTCGCCCCCTCCGTTTCTCCTCTCCCGTCTCTGACCCCTCTATTCTCCTTCTCCATTCACCCCTTCATTTCCCAGCCACTTCTCTTTCCCTTGGCTTCTCTCTCACCGTCCTCTGTGTTACGTGTTTCTTTGTTGGTCCCGTCCCTCTGTCCACTTCCCTCCCATTCTTCCTCCTTAGAGTCAGTGAACCTCACACTCTCTCTCTTTCGTAATCCTTAGTTCCCCAGCGTACCGCAGACCTGAACTATTGCGTTCGTTCCACACTGGACAAACCTGACTTTCAGGTCTCGTTCATGGGCAATATCAACTGCAAATGCGCAAGCAAGAGAGAGGAGGTCGTGCTGGGTTTGGTCTTCTGGGTGGGGCTAAAATGCCACACAGCTGAGCAAACCTGGGCCACCACAACAACATCTTGTGTTTTCTTTTTTAATCCACACTTTCTCTCGGCTGTCTGTTTGAGGAAGGAGTAGGAGGAGGAATGTACCAGACCCATTATGGGAAAATAATAGTCGCTGAATGCTGATGGTTTTCTCTCTTTGTTAGTCTTCACCTAGAGTACATGAAGCAGGGCACACATCACAAACACAGAGCTTCTGCATCTGGTTCACATGAAAGGCCTGTGTACGGCTGATGTGAACACACGATTAATGAAAGGCCAGATTGACATCATGCTGCTTTGAAGTATTGTACGGATAGTTGGGAACTGTAGGAAGTTTAGGATCACTATCCATTCACGAGGGGATTATTGCTTTTTTAGATTTAATACCTTTTTTCCTTTCTTTTTTCCGTAAAGAGAGCAAAGGATATCAAAGCAGAAATATCAACACATCTATCTATCTATTGCAGCCATTTTATATAATCTGTTCCTTTTTTTCCTCATTAATGTACACACAGCACCCCATATTGACAGAAAAACACAGAATTTTTGCAGATTTATTAAAAAAGAAAAACTGAAATAGCACATGTTCCTAAGTATTCAGACCCTTTGCTGTGACACTCATATATTTAACTCAGGTGCTGTTCATTTCTTCTGCTCATCCTTGAGATGGTTCTACACTTTCATTTGAGTCCAGCTGTGTTTGATTATACTGATTGGACTGGATTAGGAAAGCTGTCTATATAAGACCTTACAGCTCACAATGCATGTCAGAGCAAATGAGAATCATGAGGTCACAGGAACTGCCTGAA
>JAUMHR010042097.1:0-10874 GCA_032361145.1 Enteromius fasciolatus | reverse complement strand
GTGTTTCTCATTAGTACTCTGGCGACTGAGAACGGCTGCAAACGGCTGATCCAGGATCAGCTGACTGTGCTGGCGTTGCACTCACCAATTAATAAAGAATAACCAATTACTGATCACAACAATAATGTTTTAAAAGTGAACAATTGGTTTCTTAGAGGAAACTCATTTATAAATGTTATATCCCCCAAATAAGGTTAATCTGTTTTTTACTTTACTCAGTAAAGTACTCAGTAATTACTCGCATGTAAATAGTCAAAGTTATTTGACATTTTATATATGTCACATACTGTACTGTATAGTCTTACATTTTTGTGAGGAATGAGTGATATTTTACCATTTGGAATTACATATTGAAGTTACATAAAACAATTGTGAACTAATTTAATAATGAGCTTGTCAGGATTACTTCCTAATTATTAACATTTTTAAGTAAGTTTATCATTGCTATTATTATTTGTTGTTTAAGTTTGAAATAAACAGAAATCATCCATCATTCTGTAATAGTAGTCACAATGTCAACCTGTAGCTGACTTATTTGTGTGAAATAAAATTCATAAATGAGTTTCCACTAAGATGTTCACTTTTAAGACATCACTGTTGTGATTAGTAATTGATTATTCTTTATTAATTGGTCATAGTTTACAAGTGTTTCTAAATAAGGATTTATTTATTTAATAATTATCATCAAATATCTACCAAGGAACTACCTTTGTCTTAAATTTGCTATTACTTACTGCTTAGTTTATTTTACTTCTCTATTAGTTGAAGGTAGTAAGTTAAGAGTTATTGTAGAACTACCTATTACTTCCTGCATAGTTACTTGTTAACAATGGCCCATTATTCTTAAATATTACCTTAATTTGCTCTTTTGCTTTAATTTGTCCTCTGATTCTCTCACCAATGTTACCTTTTTTCCTTCTCCATATATCAAAGGAAATCTGAGATCCTCATCCTCAATGGTTTTATAAGCCCTGTTAAGACAAAAAATGAGAAAAGAAAGTGGGACTTAAGGTTAATGTTATGACCCTGCCCTGGCCACCTTCTCTTTGTTTAATGTTCTTTGTGTGTGTTGTGTCTGTGCCTTTCTTTGTGTTTGCCATGTGCTCACCTTGTCTTGCCTCCTTGTTTCCAATTGCTACACCCTCTAGTTTAGTCCTTGTTTGTCTGAGTGTTCTCACCTGTTCCTACTGTTCTCTCCTCATTTGTCTGAGTTTGCTCACCTGTTCCTTGTGTTCTCCTTGTCTTTATATTGTTTGTCCTTTCCTTACTTTTTTGACAGTTCCTTGTCGTAAACTTTCCTGTTGTACCAGTGTCAGTATTTTCTAGCTTGTCTCTTCTTATCCAAGAGCTTAAGTTTACTCCCTGCCATAGTGTGGCCCAGTCTCATCTCGTCCTGCCCTGTTCAAGCTGTAAAGTGGCTTCTCCTTCTTTGCCTGGTAGACCACTGCTGCCTACCTCTAGTCACTGTCTGTACAGCTCCTGATAAACCTGTTATAAACACTTTATAAACTCCTGATAAACACTATTCCTGCTTTTGAGGCCTCCCTCCAGATTCCTGACAGTTAAGGTATTAAAGTACAACAAGTGTACAAGTGCTACCGTTGCAAAAAATATATATTTAAAATATATTTCTTTCACACTAAGTATAGTTCAAATCTATTAAAATATTTACTGACATATATAACTCTAGAACTACTGATATATATATATATATATATATATATATATATATTGATATGCATATATAAAAGCCAGTTGACAGGAACTTAACTGGAGGTAGACCATGGAACTGTTCCGCTAGTTGTTTCAGGTGTTTGGCAAGCTCTTCATCCATCTAATCTGTGCATATTCTCTTTGTCTCAGCTACTGCAGGCTACTGATTTTACTTCCCTATGTTATGTACTGTATGTGATATGCCCACTCCCCTTAGTGCCTGTAGGTGGCATCACCATGTTATTAATCTTTAGTAGTGTGTTCCTATAAATAAAAGTAAGTGAAGAAGTTAAGTACCCTCGTGTGGCTGCGTTATTTATCTTAGTGCATTAAAGAGTATTTTCTAAATGTTGCGATAGTGTAAACATAAAACCCCATTCTCTTTTTTTTTTTATGAATCTTAGGAGGCTTGACAAGGAGACATATATTTGACATTTTGGCAATTACATCTAAAAGACATTATTTGGGTTGTTTGCTCATCTCATGTCTATTGGACGTCTCCTTTTAGATGTCAAATAGACGTTTATTAGATGTCTTTAAGATGTTTATGATTTAGAATGTATGCAAAACTGACATCTGAAAGATGTCTGCCAGACGTTTGTGCAGCAGATGCTTTCCAGGTCAAGAGATCTTTAACAGACATCTTGCAGACGTACATGTACTATCTTTTCTTTCTCTCCATCTCCTCGTTTTGCCCCCTTCCTGGTGTATTGTAGTATTACATTTAAATATGTTTAAGACTAAATTTAACTTGTGCCTCATGTCTCACTTTACCCCACATCATTTGTCTCACTTTACCCCACCGCCACATTTTAGAATAAAACAATCTCTCTTAGCAATTCAGGCTAATCTTCATCACATTTTATATGTTGGGAGTTTATCAACATATATGATATAAGTTTTTATACCTGAATCAGTTTTCTTTGGCAGAACAGTTGATTAAGCTGACAACAAGAAAAATTACTTTCACATGCAAAAAAAAAAACATTTTTGTGAAAAAAACATACTTACCACAGCATCATGAGGTCCTCTCCATGGTCAGTGGGAAATGGAAAGGGCTTGAAAAAATAATGGTCACATGACCACATATGTGTTCCGGTGCCTAAATACATGGGGTGTCTCACATTACCCGATGTCTCACATTACTCTGTTCTCCCCTATTACTTGTGCACAATACATATTTCTTATTAACAAGCCTAAAATGCATCTTAATACCACTTTTAAGGATTGTATAATATTGGCAAATTTGCAAAATGTACCTCAAATGCAAGTGTACCTAAAACATACACTTGCATAACGATACACGTATTCGTATTGAACAGCTTGGTACGAGGTAAAATATAATGTTTTCAGAGCTGCGCTCAACAAGGCAGCACAAATGACGGGACAGGCGACGTGCTGACTGCCCCTCCCACCCCAAACAGACGAGAACTAGAAACACACACATTATAAACTATCCCCAAGGCATTCAGGCAGGCATTTCTAACAGATTCAAACAGGGCAAAACAATCAATCAGTAACAGCGGTCGGTACATTAATAGCCTTGGATTTTAATGCAGGTTTTAAGAAAATGCTACATTTTATTGAGCCCTCCTATGATTGTGCCATAGAGTTAGTTCCAGGCACTTCTCCGCCCAAAGGCAGGTTTTATTCGCTTTCTTTTCCTGAAAGGGAGGCCATGGAGAAATACACTCAACAAAAATATAAACGCAAAACCTTTGTTTCTGCTCCGATTTTTCATGAGATGGACTTAAAGATCTAAAATTCATTCCAGATACACAATATTACCATTTCTCTCAAACATTGTTCACAAACCAGTCTAAATGTGTGATAGTGAGCACTTAGATTTGAGAAAACCTGTGATATTCCTTGGTACACAAAAAAATACAATCGTGATGGAATATGACACCCAATGTAATATTCTCACCAGCCAGTCATGGTGAAGTCCCGGTACAACATCTTCTTGCCCACTTCCTTTCGTTGCACCCTTCTGGGGAACTCCAAATGTGTGAACTCTCCTCCTAACAAATGGGGTTGCATGAAACCCTAAAAACAAATACAGACAGAAATAATCATCTAAAACCCAAACAAAGACATGTCAAACTATCTACATTTTGCTTGTAGATTTGCTACAGAAGTTATTAATCTTTGTTAAAAAATAATACAACTCTTAGTTTATGTTATCTCGTGTTCATTGAAAAAAAAACAGTTTATAATTACTGTCAGGATTATCCGCTGGAGTGCCCACAAACCCCTCCAAAGGACACTCCACCTAGAACTACACCAGTACCGCTGAAACCATGTTTCCCATCATACACCTCTGGATTGATTACACCTACACCTGACCCACATTCAGTCACACACAGACAGCTCACTACCACACCCATTCACACTCATTACAACCTGCATATAAGCCATGGTCAAACATACACATATCACAAGGTCTTGAAATGTCAGGAGCAGACAGGTGCGCAGTCCAAGGAAACACAAAACAGTTAATAAACGAAAGTCTTTTATTTTCAATAAGTCTCTGAACAAAAACTGCCGCTCTCTGCGCGCAGGAAGGGAAAAAATCTCTTCGTCAACTTAGGAGTATACAAAAAATAAAGATCAAACGCCAGTTCCCGGACCAGAAAAGGTAACGACACCTCGCTCACAGCGGGTTGGAGAGAGAGCGATCTCTTGCGGCAGCAGACACCCCTGTCCAGCACAGGTTACAGACAGTTCTGGATATGGAGAGACAATTTAGATGATGGCAGGTAAACGAACAGGACGAGCAGGACAGGACAGGACGGAGAGACAAAGTAACAGCGTTCAGGTATGGAGATAGCTGGACACAGTCACTAACACAGCAGATAACGTCAAACAATCATCGGACAAAGACAGCCAGAACAGACAGGGAGAAATAGAGACGCCAATCAGCGCAGAAAGAAAACAGGTGAGCCGAGATCAGCGCAGCGGCCGCTGATTACAACTCGCAGCAGCTGAGAGATCAAAGGAGAAACAGAAAATGACAGGGAGAAAATTCAAATCAAACCTGGCTCATGACAGTACCCCTCCCCCGAGGAGCGCTTCCTGGCGCTCCCAGGGCAGAGGTCTGATTGGACCTATGAAAATCCTGGATGAGCGAGCGATCCAGAATGTCCCGGGCCGGAACCCAGCACCTCTCTTCTGGGCCATACCCCTCCCAGTCGACCAAATATTGAACACCCCTGCCCCGTGGACGAGCGGCTAAGAGCCTTCTAACCCTGAAGACAGGAGGGTCGTCCACCTGGACAGGAGGGGTGGGTGTGAGGGAACGGTTGGACCTAGGAATGACGGGTTTAATACAAGAGACATGAAATACAGGGTGAACGCGACAACGTTTCATAAGAGCCTCAACGGACGGGACAGTAGATTCCCCTTGAAGGTCGGGAAACAGAGGAGGCTGATAGCCAAGGGACCCCTGAAACGGAGAGAACCCCGTGGCAGACGAGGGAGCGGTGTTATAGGCATATTCTGCCCAGATAGATCACGCCAGGTCGAGGGATTGTGCGTGACTAAGGTGCGAAGTAACCGTTCAAGAATTTGGTTAGTGCGCTCGGCCTGACCATTAGTCTGTGGATGAAATCCTGACGACAGACTGATGGAAGAACCAATCTGCCGACAGAATTCCCTCCAGACCTGAGAGATAAATTGAGGTCCTCTATCGGAAACAATATCAGAGGGGAGACCATGAATCTTGAATACAGAATCAAATACGACGAGTGCCGTCTCCCTAGCGGAGGGTAACTTAGGAAGGGGGATAAAATGGGCCGCTTTCGAAAAACGGTCCACCACAGTGAGGATAACGGAGTCCCCTCTAGATGGGGGTAACCCTGTGACGAAATCCAACGCGATATGCGACCACGGACGAGACGGGACAGGAAGGGGACGAAGTAAGCCGGCGGGCGGAGTATTACTCGGTTTTGTCTGGGCGCAGACTAGACAAGTGTTGATAAATCGGCGGACGTCTAAACTCAATCTAGGCCACCAGAAACATTGGCGTATGAAAGCGCAGGTTCCTCTAACCCCAGGATGCGCCGTTAATTTAGAGGTGTGTCCCCAGCGTAACACAGCCTGCCGTAAGGCTCCGGGTACAAATAGACGGTTAGCAGGACAGGCGGGGGGAACGGAGACGCGTGAAAGCACCCTTTTAACTCGCTGTTTGATTCCCCAGACCACAACCCCTACTATGCAACCCTTAGGTAGAATGGTGTCACTCGAGGGGCTGTCCTCAGATGAACCGAACTGGCGAGATAACGCATCAGGTTTGGCGTTTTTATGGCCCGGGCGGTAGGAGATGTTAAAATCAAAACGTCCAAAAAATAAAGCCCAGCGAGCCTTGCCTAGCATTGAGGCGTTTAGCTGAACTCAAATAAGTCAAATGATCGGTCCAAACGACAAATGGATGGCTACTACCCTCGAGCCAGTGGCGCCATTCACCTAGTGCGAGCCTAATAGCCAGAAGCTCGCGATTTCCTACATCATAATTACGCTCAGCGGGTGACACGCGGTGAGAAAAGAAAGCGCAGGGGTGAACTAGACCGTCAATAGGGGACCGTTGCGAAAGAATGGCTCCTACCCCCACCTCAGATGCGTCCACCTCAACTATGAAGGGTCTGGACGGATCAGGGGTGGAAAGGATAGGCGCGGAGGTAAACAGCCCTTTAAGCCGTTCGAAAGCGTCTCCTGCCGCTTTGGACCAGACGAAATTCACCTTACTTGAAGTAAGCGCGGTGAGCGGGGCCGCGACCTGACTAAAATTCTGAATAAAACGTTTGTAAAAATTTGCAAAGCCCAGGAAACGCTGGAGGGCTAGACGCGAGTCAGGAACAGGCCAATCAAGGACCGCGCGTACCTTTGTGGGATCCATACTGATGCCTTGGGCAGAAATGATCGATCCCAAAAAGGGAACAGACTCGACATGAAAAGCGCACTTCTCAGCCTTGACGAATAAGTGATTCTCTAATAATCTTTGAAGCACCCGACGAACGTGCTGGACATGCTCTGGGAGAGATTTAAAAAAAATCAAGATATCGTCAAGATAAACGAAGACGAAGATATTCAGCATGTCACGAAGGACATCATTGACAAGAGCTTAAAAAACAGCTGGCGCGTTGACCAGGCCGAACGGAAGGACACGATATTCAAAATGACCGAGAGGGGTGTTAAAAGCGGTCTTCCATTTATCCCCCTCCTTAATACGTACCAAATGATAAGCGTTACGTAAGTCTAGTTTAGAAAAAATCTCTGCGCCCTGCAGGACTTCGAAGGCAGAAGACATCAGGGGCAAGGGATAGCGGTTCTTAATAGTGATGTCATTCAGCCCTCGATAGTCTATACAGGGACGCAGGGATCCGTCCTTCTTCTTAACGAAGAAAAACCCAGCGCCAGCAGGTGAAGTAGACGGAACAATAGTACCAGCGGCAAGTGCCTTGGACAAATATGTTTCTAGAGCCTGACGTTCGGGAGCGGACAGGGAATATAGCCGACCGCGCGGGGGCGTACTACCAGGTACCAAATCGATTGCGCAATCATAAGGACGATGAAGTGGTAGAGAAGCGGCCCGGGACCTGCTGAACACCGCTCGCAAATCCAGGTACTCATCAGGGACTCCTGACAAATCACCAGGATCCTCCTGAAAAACAGGGACAGAAGAGACAGGAGACATAGCAGACACAAGACACTTGATATGACACGAAACCCCCCAAGATAAGACAGAATTTTCTTTCCAATTAAGTTGAGGATTATGCAAAGCTAGCCAGGGATGACCCAAAATAATAGGTTCAGTGGGGGAATCACAAATAAAAAAAGAAATCGATTCCTGGTGATTACCAGAGACCGTTAGGCAGACAGGAACAGTAACAAAAAAAACCTGAGCCAATCTTTCACCATTAAAAGCATACAAATCAAAAGGTTTATCTAGATCAAGAAGGGAGATCTTATGCTGTTGGGCCCATTTGAAATCAAGAAAGTTATCCTGGGCCCCAGAGTCAATCAGGGCATGACATGAATGAACAGTACCTCCTAGACGGACTGTCACAGGCAAGGTGGTTCTGCCCTCTAGTGGAGGAGATGGGGTAGCGCTCGCCAATACTCTCCTGCCTACTGACGATCACTGGCTTTTACCGGGCAGGCAACTGCACGATGACCCTTAGCCCCACAGTACATACATTAGGCTCCCTGGATTCGGCGCTGACGTTCCTCCGTAGAAATCTGAAAACGCCCCAGCTGCATGGGTTCCTCCGACTGAGAAGCGGAAAAAGAGGACGGAAGTTGAGAAACCCCCTCCTCGGGACGGAGAAGACGTGCTCGCCGGCGCCGGTCAAAAGAGCGATCCAGACGATTCGCCAGCTCAGTGAGGTCCTCCAGGCGGGCAGGCAGCTCTCTGGCGAGAATCTCCTCCTTGAGGTCCTGAGCGAGACCCTCCAGGAAGCGAGCAGTTAAAGCTTGTTCGTTCCATTCACACGAAGCAGCGAGGGTGCGAAACTCAATGGCATAGTCCACCACCGAACGCCTCCCTTGGCGAAGTGAAATCAACAGCCTGGACGCCTCCATTCCATAAGCGGAGCAATCAAAAATCCTCACAATATCCTCCCGAAAGAGAGCGTAGCTGGAACAACAGCGTGCCTCAGCCTGCCAGACCGCCACGGCCCAGTCTCGGGCCTTGCCGACCAGGAGAGAGAGAACATAGGCTATGCGTGCCCGGTCCTCTGCGTAGGTGGATGGCTGCAGAGAAAATATGACCTCACATTGCGTGAGGAACGCTCGACACTCAGCGGACTGACCGGAGAAGCAGGGAGGGTTGTTAATACGAGGCTCAGGTGTCCTTGACCTCCGTAGATCATCCTCCTGTCCAGCCCGTAATTCCCGAAGCTGAGCAGACAGCTCTCTGACCTGATTTGAAAGACTGTCCACGGCCTGACGAGCTGCGGATAACTCCTCTTGCTGCCGACCCAGCATCACGCCTTGAAACTCCACAGCAGAGCGAATAGGTGATTCCTCCTCAGACTGCATAATACTGGTCCGATGATTCTGTCAGGAGCAGACAGGTGCGCAGTCCAAGGAAACACAAAACAGTTAATAAACGAAAGTCTTTTATTTTCAATAAGTCTCTGAACAAAAACTGCCGCTCTCTGCGCGCAGGAAGGGAAAAAATCTCTTCGTCAACTTAGGAGTATACAAAAAATAAAGATCAAACGCCAGTTCCCGGACCAGAAAAGGTAACGACACCTCGCTCACAGCGGGTTGGAGAGAGAGCGATCTCTTGCGGCAGCAGACACCCCTGTCCAGCACAGGTTACAGACAGTTCTGGATATGGAGAGACAATTTAGATGATGGCAGGTAAACGAACAGGACGAGCAGGACAGGACAGGACGGAGAGACAAAGTAACAGCGTTCAGGTATGGAGATAGCTGGACACAGTCACTAACACAGCAGATAACGTCAAACAATCATCGGACAAAGACAGCCAGAACAGACAGGGAGAAATAGAGACGCCAATCAGCGCAGAAAGAAAACAGGTGAGCCGAGATCGGCGCAGCAGCCGCTGATTACAACTCGCAGCAGCTGAGAGATCAAAGGAGAAACAGAAAATGACAGGGAGAAAATCCAAATCAAACCTGGCTCATGACATGAAATCCCTAGTGTTTCAGTTCTGAGCGTGTTTCCCTATTTTGATTCTCCTGTGTGTGACTTTTGAACTGTTTATTCTGGTTACTGATTGTTTTCTGCTTGCCCCGATCTTAGCCTAGATTACTGACTCTGATTTAGCCTGACTCCTTTGATTCTGTCTGCCGTTGTTTTGACCCTGCCTGTGTTGGACCATTCCCGTTAATAAAAGTTTACATTTGTATCCGCCCTCTTTTGTCCCTTTCATTACATTTCATTATATAAATATTTGAATTACTTAATATTAATGAATGTTAAGAACTATTCGGTAACGCTTTAGATTACAACCCGCAAAGAACTACGTAAGTAAAGTGAAATTACGGTGTATGTTTCTGTAATTACAGTGTACCTATAAAGAACGTACATGTAGGTATAAGGGAACAATATGTTATATTTGGGTAATAAGGGGATAACAAACCAGATATTCAACCCGCAAAGAACTACGCAAGTATACTGAATTTACGGTGTACGTTTCTGTAAATATAGTGTGCCTATTAAATAATATACATGTAGGTATACGGGAACAATATGTTACGTTTTGGTAATAGAGAGTAACAACCAGCTATACAGCCTGCAAAGAAATGCGTAAGTAAACGATGAAGGTTTTGTATTTATATTGTACCTACGTGTAAGTATAAGGTAACGACAATAGGTTATGTTTGTGTAACGATAGCATCATGTAACAGATGGCATCCTATTCTTTACTCACCCTTTACTCTGGACTCCAAATCTCAACACATTTACAACAGCTGTTCCTTGTCACCTCACCCCTTCCCTCCAACATAAATAGTTCAGCCAACTCACAGATATTGTGAGGTCTTGATTACCCAGTGTATCTTTTCCGAGCATTCCTTTCTGTGTCTGATTCCTGGACTGTTTACTGGTTTATTGACTGTTTGCTGCCTGCTCTGATTGTTGCCTGGACTCTTGTTTATGATTCTGGATATTCCTTGTTTGCTCAGCTTGCGATTGCTTGACCCTGTCAAGTCTGACTCAAAATAAAGAATTTGCAAATGGATCCGCACGACCCTGTTGCCTTTGTTACAGAAGACCTCAATGCTCACAGTGAACATTGCACCACTCAACTGTAGTGCCAGATCAGTATAAAATTCTAGTGTCCAGTGAGGTTCATGACAAGGCATGAGTGAACGGAGTGGCTCCGATAAGCCTCCCCGAAAGAAAATCATAAGACACTGATCGCTCATGGGAGTCAAGTGTGCAAGTTCATTAATGTCACTCACATAATCCTTTATGGGTCACTGTTCTTGCTGCAAAAACATTATGTTAGCCGCTCTATGGAAACCATAACTCGAGCTAAAGCTGCTGGATCCTGTTTTGGTGAGGTCTTCTGTAACAAAGGCAACAGTCGTACTATTTATGTTGGAGGGAAGGTGTAGCATCTGCTTAAAATCACCAATGGTCAGTTTGGACTTTAGGCTTTAAAAGACCCTTTTAGCCTTTGACATTTG
>JAUMHR010042096.1:0-10879 GCA_032361145.1 Enteromius fasciolatus | reverse complement strand
TAGATTTAAACTGACAGAGTGTGCCTGCCTCCCGAACGGTATTAGGTAAATTGTTCCAGAGTTTGGGTGCTAAATAGCAAAAAGATCTGCCACCCGCAGTAAATTTTGATATTCTAGGTATTATCAAATGGCCAGAGTTTTGAGAACGCAGCAGACGTGGCGGACTATAATGTGATAAGAGCTCACTCAAGTACCGAGGAGCTAAGCCATTCAGGGCTTTAATAAGTAATTAACAACATTTTTAAATCTATACGATGTTTGATAGGGAGCCAGTGCAGTGTTGACAGAACCAGGCTAATATGCTTGTACTTCCTGGTTCTAGTGAGGACTCTAGCTGCTGCATTTTGAACCAACTGTAGTCTATTTATCAAACGTGCAGAACAACCACCCAATAAAGTTGGGTTTTACTGGTTTATGATTGAAAAACTAAGGTAAGTATGATTTGAGGGCAAAATATCAAGGGGAGAACTCTTCTCAGCTAATATGTTAACAATATTCCTTCTAATAAGCAACTAGTTAATAGTGAAAATCCCTATACTAAAGTTTTAGTGTAAGTAGAAATCTGTATTGTAACATTATAAATATCTTTGTTATCAGTTTACTGGCTTATTGTTGAATAAGTGCACATACACTGTACTTTTCATTTTTAAGTGGTCTATAAATTATGCTTTGCTAAAGTAATTAGTTTTAGGTGTACCATTATAAGACTGACATACTAATCTACAGTAAAGTGTTCCTGCAGGCAGTATACAGTACATGAGGTTTAGTTTTAAAGCCTGTGGGAAAACAAGCTGATGAAAAAAGACCAGAAAGCCAGAACACATTACAAAACCATCAATGAAGTCACACTCCCATTGCATTGACCTGGAGTGAGACCACACACCTCGGTCAACTGTTTATGTAGCGTTAGTGACACAAGTGACACAGACGCACAACAAGCCAGAGAGAAAACTCAGCAGAGCAGAAAGAGTTTCTGCTCTGTATAGCTAATAGCTGTTTCTGTAGATGTTTATTGACTTTATATTTCCTCTAAAGACAGCTCCCATATTTCATATAGTGCTGAAAGAGGGCTTTATTTCTGCATTTTTTTATACAGAGAGCCAAATTTTGCAGACTAGCATCTTTCTCTACTGTTCTCAGAGCTCATATGTTAGGTGGAAAGCACAGGGGCATTATGGGAAGACAGTATCCATGCTTCTTCCTTCCTGCCAGAGTCTCAGAGCTGCCGTCGAACTATGACTACAGATGAATCTCTATGTCCTGCACCTGCTGGGGTGATCAAGAGCAGCTTTCCAAAGATTAATGCCAGAGCTTTCAGACCCAGAACAACACACACACACACACACAAACACACACACACACACACAACATCATGTAAGCAACTACACTCTTACAATAAAGGCTCTAAAGGTTTTTTTCTTTTTGCAGTGATTCTACATAAGAACCATTTTTTGGTTACCCAAAGAACCTTTCAGTGTACCAATTTTATCTTCAGGGTTTTATGGTAAATTTAAGATTTTTTAAAGACCATAAAACTGAAGTAATAAACTGAAGGAACACAGTTTATCAATAAATGTAATAATGTTTAGGGAGCATTTAATGAGTTTGAAAATACAACTTCCAACAGATGTCTATTACTTTGTAACTCATTTTACACAAAACACAAAAAAACCCAGCATAAATAGAATATGAAAATAATTTGTACTCTGTTCACCCTGCAAAATCTAATGTTCTTCCTCTGTATTTTAGCCAATGGAAATATCTAAAAATTCTCAAATTAAGATTCATTAAAATGCAAAACAACAGATGTCGGCATGTCAAGTGAGTTTACTTCAATCATCATTCTGCGTCATCAGTCTGCGTATTTTGATTTAAGCCAAAATGTGCAGATGTTTGAACTGGAAAACAAGACAAAAGTACTTCTTAGCAGTGGATGCAATGTTTAATGCCACAAACAATTTAAGATCTTTTAAGGCCTTTATTTGTAGTGGTGGTAAAGAGTAATAATACATTAGTTTAGAAGTAAAACATGTTTTTCTGATCCGGTATATGGAAATGTATGCATAATATTCTACTCTTAGACAGAAAGGAATTGAATGAAGTGACATGTGTTTAAGTTCATACTGAAATCTGTGGGGGTTTTTTTGTGCGTGTGTGTTTCTTTTGAGGGGGTTTAATGGTTTGTCTTGTGTGTGGAAGGGAATACTAGTTGAAATACATCTTTGTTGTTCTAAAATTGGATCTAAGACTCAAATAGGGCCGCTCATGTCAAACAGCATGGTTAATCACCTTCCCTGCTTGTATCGCGGTCACCTTCATCTTCAAACTAATATTCATGGAAATCGGTTGTGTAGTCATTTTATGTGGATTTGTACTGAATTTTAAACAAAGGACTGAAGGTAAAGGATTTTTTATATTGAACTTCAAGCACACAAAAAATCATACAGAAAAAAAGTGCATAAAGAAAAATGATGGTGGTCTTACTAACATCTCATCTTAAAAAAAGCAAGACAGAAAAACTGCAGATTTGTAGCAGCAGATTGCTTATTATTCATATTGGTGCATCTCAGCTGGCATACTGTAGATATACGTGTATGCATTGACATATGGCCAGAGAGTGTGGGAAGTATGGCCAGGTGTCTCTGCGGTGGTTATAAGGCTCAGGTCAAGCAGGCAAACATCTGGACAGCTGTTACACAGGGGTCTTTACTTATAAACACCGGCTAATTTGTTGCCCCTTTCCTCAGGTGTGTATATGCCACAGGGTGACCCAGACTGGATGTTAAGAAAAAACAAAACAAAGATTACGCAGCTAATTGATAATAATAAATTCAACTGTTCTATTGTTCAGTTAGGCTTGGTATTTTCAAGGTTCTTAAATAAATCAACCTTCTTTATGGTTTTGAACAGTTCGAAAGTGTGACTGTGATTTTAATTAGTCTTTTTTAGAGGTGTTAAAAAGAGGTCTTTCAGAGTCACATTCAGAAATCATCCTAACATAGTGTTTCTGTGCTAAAGAAACATTTCTCATTATTATCAGTGTTGAAAACAGTTGTACTACCTTATGTTTCGTGTAAATCATGATTACATTTTTTTCAATAAGTAGAAAAATTTACTGCACTTTTGGAAATAAAAATCCATCAAATCCTGCAAATTCTTTGGTTTTCCAGCATCCAGGAAACTTTCCAACAAGTGACTGTAGGGGGTGAAAACTTTTGAACAGGATGAAAAGGTGTACATTTTTCTTATTTTAAATGTATAGTTGCATTTATCACTGCCTCTCAGACGCCACGGAAGATGAATACATGTTTCCCAAAAAACAAAATGAACTTTAAAATTATGACTTCAACTGGTGTTGATTTGCATGTGAAATAGTTAGCAACACCTAAATTATGTGCGGTATATAATTTCTCCCTGTTTTGACCATACAGCAAAACACAAGCACATTTCTAAGGATGAGCTACCAAAAACACAGTCCGTCTCCAAAAGGCGTAGGTGTCTGGTCAGCTTAGTTTGTGTTTGACAGGCAAGCACAGAGCCCGCAGATCTTTGAGAACCTGAGAGTGTGAATCACTGTTTTACTGATCCCCACCTGCTGAGAAACACAAGCATACAATTACCCTCCACTCACAGCTAATCTGCAGAAATGAATCATGTTATTATGTGTACAGACACGGGTAATTCCATGTTCTAGTCCTTCCCTTCTATTTGCTGAAGCAAATATAACATCCCAGCAGAATTCTGAAAGGGCGATTAATTTTCAGTTAATTTCTTTTCCTGCCAAAAAGTCTGAAACACACTTTGTGTAAACACAGGAAATTGCATCTAACAAGCATTCAAAATAAATCTTTTAGTGATCTACATTTTTACATTATATTTATTCCGAGGACTATATTTGTTGCTCATATACCACGTCTATGAGCCTATGACACACATACTGCATTTGCTTATTCTAACAGGAATTCTGACCCACATCTCTGACATACTCCCAGGAGGACTTAACAAATAGAGTACCAATATAAACCAGTGTCAAGGAGATGCAAATTCTCAAAGATGGCACCTGTGGTTTATTAAAGATGGTTATATGAGTGCTAATGTTTCTTATAAGCGTAACGGTTGGTACCGTATTAACATTCGTTTCGGATGAGCAGACCACAAGTGTTCTGGTGAGACACATCGCCATTTACACCTGGCAGTAACATGTGTTTCTCCTGTCACCACCTGTGTGTGACCAAATACATCACTTACTATATTAACAACACACACACTTGTATAGTAACACTATTATTGTAACATTTAAAGAATTAATACTTCTATACAAAAAAAAATGCATTCAAATTGGTCAAAAGTGACAGTTATATGGTTACAAAAAAATCTAATTGAAAGGCATGCTGATCTTATCTTTCTATTCCTCAAGGAACCCTAAAGAAAATTCATTTCTGACTACATCCAAAAGTGGGTTAAGTGGTCTGATCATAAATTATGCCAGTCTAAACACTGGTGTTCAGTTCTAATAAACCTTAAGAGGTTACTAAACACGACTTCATCTGTATACCATTTACTGTAGGTGTGATTACAATAAGGCATTATCACACACAGAGACAGAGAGAGGGAGAGAGAGAGATAGTACAGAGTGCATGATCATGTATGGTGGGAGTCCCGTCGCTATACAGGTGTGATGCAAACGTTATAGCAGCTGACAGAAAGGCCTTGAGGTGTATGCATGTGAATGTGTGTGTGCATGCATACTGAATACTGAGGCCCTAGGGGTTGAATGTGAATGCTAGAGTTGAGTCTCATAATACAAAACCTCCAAATGTGGCCATCAGACGTTAAGTTGAGAATCAGTTTTATTTTGATAACAAAGAGTCACATCAGGACAAAAGCAAAGTAAGTGGGCTAGTAAGACTAAAACAGCTGGTAAACATTAGCTTTTTCTAAGTGTGTGTTTGTGTGTTTCTCCAGTGTTTCGTAACAGAGATAAATTTAACACCTCTAGAGAATCACAACAGATGCTGGAACTTTATCAACGCTGAACACACAAACCACTTTCTGCTGTGCACTCACACACACACACTCAACACACACAGCATCTTAACAAATGAACATGCACAGGAGCTGCATTTTTCATCAGAATTAAACTTTACAGTCTTGTGCTCGCCTCTCTTCTCTCCCCCAAAAAACTTTTCATTGTTTTGCTGTTTAAAAACTTTTTGTAAGTTCAACTTGCAATCAAAATGAATGATTGATTTATTCACTTTTTTACAGTGTGCTCATTATGGCTACATTTTGTGGGCAAAGAGATCCATGTATGAAGCACAGCTCAGACAAAAGTCACTTTCCAATCAAGCAGCTTTTCTGTTGGTCAACACTGTGAATTTGCTCTCTTAATCCATCCCTCCTCCTGAGGCTCCTCCTGTCTTTATCCACCTGTCCTAACAGTTTCACTCCATTTCCTCCATCATTCTACTCTCTATTTGGGATCTCATCCTCTGTTCCGCTGTGCTGGTTTTTAATACAGTACTGTGCAAAGATTACAGGGACACTTCCACAAGTGTCAGCCCATGAGAAATTAATGTTCTACTGATGAACCTCTGAGTAGTTTTAGGACTTTTCAGCTTGGCTGTTTTCTTACTGTTGGTTCTAGCAATGTATTTGTCTGACACACCCCTCCGACTGCAATTATTTGTGCAAACAAGTCCCAACAACTACATTATTTGCTGTGTCCGAATTTTTCTTCTTTTTAAATATCTGTCCTTTTTTATTAACCTGCAATTTGACCAGTATTTTTTTAATTATATGTCAATATAACTGTAATAATACTACTACTGTAACAACAAAAAGATTTTCTTTTATTACAAAAATAAATATTACAATGAAATTAACATTGCAATGTTTCAATGTGAAATTGCAGGAAAACCTTAAAACTTCTCTTGTTGTGAACTGCCAGTTTCTGGGCTGGGCTGTGAGGATTGGACAGAGCTCGGCGTCTGGCCTGAAACCTGAGTGCCCCCCAGGAGGAAGCTGAGGTCTAGAGGCATAATAAGGGGCAGAGGAGGGATGCAAGTACGAGATGCAAGAGGAGAGGAATTTGCTCTATTTAAAGTACAGCCTCTCAGCTTAGATTAGGTGATCGGATAATGGGCTGATTGGGGAACGAGACGCCAGCCATGGTTAATCATTCGTACGTGCTTCTCCTGAAATTTGTTTATCAACATCATTTAATGGCGCAACACTAACATTAGCCAATAAACAACTTAAAGTCCGTCTCTGGAGCTCTAGCTCTACCTGCCAATAAAGCTTTTAGTGTGCTATGTTAACATTTGTCTTTCCGTTGTTAGGACAAACAAAAAAACATGGGTCAGTTTGTTTTTAATTCAGTTACATAAAAATGTAGATTAGTCTCCATTGAATGCAAAAATAAAACAGATTACCCTAGGCTAACTGCTAGTTGGTCAGACTAGCTCTTAAGACATGAAGTCTTAACATAAAGGCTAAGTTTATGCAACTGGCCCCTAATCTCTGACATCATTATCACTGCTATTTAACTAAATAACCAGCAAAGAGAAGTCTGATGAGACAGGTTTAGCAGGAGTCATGACAGTTTTTCTAACCTGTGCCCTTTAACAGACCTGCGAAAAGTGATACTTTCAGAAAAAATAAAAGGCGTGTGAAAGAGAGAGAGAGAGAGAGAAAACAATGACTTAAGCATTAAGCCCAGTTAAGACCTAGCACTTCAAACGCCATGGCAATGGGAGTCAAAGGTTAATGAAAGGGCACTTTGGCGGAGAGATGAAGACATGACAGAGGAATAAAAAAAAGTGGATTACCCAGCTCTGATATCAAAGAGTCCCTCCGCACGCTCTCTCTCTCTGGAATACCTCTGAGTTTGAGTTTGATCAGACTGTCTTAGTCCTCGCTGTCAGCCAGTGGCAGTTACCGCGGTAAAACTGTGAGAAAACATTAAAAACATACAGATGTCATATCAATTAGCATTCATCCGCATGATTAAACTTGCATCTGCGGTGTAATTTGTGTTGTTGTATTTAAACCACGTCTTGTTTCACCTCTTCACCTCTGCTGTTTCTTTGCTTAATCTTCTGCCATGATCCAGACTGCAGGAGTCAAAAGGTTATATAGATCAGAGAGATGATTCATCATGCCTGCATCACGAAAAACAGACACAAAGATGAGCTTTATCTTTGAGGACTCTTCAGTGGTCTTACTTAGTTGCCTTCATTATAATGGGTGCAGGGATTACATTCATTAGTGCCATGGCTAGCAGTCATTGTAGGGCTGTCAACATTTTTTGGACTGCGACCGATTTTGCATTCATGTCACAGAATTAAGATACTTGGAAAATTCTGAGACCTTTGGAATAGTTAAGTAGTCATGCATATTTATACATACATGAACACAGAATATAAATATGGCATTCAAACACTGATTAAACTGCCTATAACATTAATATTAAATAATTCAAGATAGTGTATGCAAAATATGTTGTTGTATATGATGTTAATGATGCTAATTCATTTGAAACCTTAAATGCATTATTAAAAACTACACTTAAAGCAGTTGAATTGAACTCCCTTTAAATCTTGCTTCTCAATTGCAACTACAACACGATTTGCTACCTCGTAGGATGTAGGAACTAAAACAGAATTTAAGAGGCACTCTTAATATCTGAACGTGCAGTACCACACCACTACAAAAACTCTTTGGGCCTTCTTTGGGACCTCTGGATGGCTTGTACTGTACGTGGCAGTGTGGTTTTGTATTATCTCATTTGTCCTGATGCATCTACCGTGGATTTGGTATTTAGACTGGACACAAAGACGAGTACCAGAAGTTCAAGTGCGCGCAGTAAGTTCAGGGTATTTACCTTTTTGAGGCAGTTTGTTAGTTGGCTACGTTACATTGATCACAATGTCGGCTCAAGCATAGTGCATTTTTATACTAAAAATTTAAGTGTGTTATTTGTCTGTAAAACACGTATATTACATTTTTATTGTTCCTGTTCATTGGCAAAATGAAAAGTAACCTAAATTAAGTTAAGGTTTTACCATGCTGGGCACCTACCATGATTTTACATGGCATAGACCTGTACTTTAGTAAATAACAGATATAACTGCAGATTTAAAAGAGCACTGAGCATGCCCAAAATCATTCCGTCATCTATTATGTAGGCTTACTGAAAACTAAATGCACTCTATTATGAACTATTTTAAGCCACAGCTATTCTGAATGAAACCGAATGGACACAAGCGACAGTGCATGCTGATTGTGTTAATAAAATCAACTTTAAGTGTTCATTCACACATGACAGATGCAAAAAAGATAACTCTCACCTCCCACGCCTATTACCTTGTTCAAATAAAAGCTCCTCCTAATATTTTAAGAATTGTTTGACCCAGCACACACTATAAATCCGAACGAATAGGCCTAAATAAACTGGAGATGAGACATATCTTTCACCCTTTGCTTTTATAGGGTAGAAACCTTCACACATTCTCAATTTTGACCGCCTGCTTTGGATGTTAAATTGTCCATGCAGAATTAATGGCCACCACTGCCCTATAACACCCCATTACGCTGAGTGGAAGCAGATGGGCAGCAGAAAAAGGGTATCGTAGGTAAAAGAGTCTCCCGGCTCAGTCTCTGTTCTTCCCTTCATTGGTTGTGCAGATGTGTTATGAGGCTCTTCACTCCCAACTGGAAATCACTGACACCTTCTGCTACTGTGCTGTCCAATCAGTAAGTCAGATTTCCTCTTAGTATGCGCACACAAAGACGTTTAGCGGTAGTAGTGGGTCATTCCTCTTATGCAATACATTTTCCACATATTAAATTATATTTCCAAAGTATTTCTACTTCTAAGGGTATATCAGATTTTAAGAACTGTAAATCTTTGCTAAATGTTTTGTTCATGGAAGTTGATGCAGATCTACATTACTGTAATTAAGTAATACATTTAGTTTCTCCACATTTAATTGACTCTTAAACTACAGTCAAGTTTACTTTTGTTCAATGTTCTTCCTGGGTTTGATTACTGCTTTTTAAAATAATTACCAGTAAAGAGGCTATCTCTTCATCATTTACTGATAGTTGGCAGCTCTGCTGGGGTTTTTGTACACTGTATCATGAATTCATGAATCATGAATTTTCAAAAACATATTATTAGAGTATGTTTACTACTAATACTAATTTTACTACTTCTATTTCTCTTACAACTTAAAAATTCTACTTCAAAATTTAATTCAGTATGTTATGTGTAGCTGCTTTTTAAACATTTATTTTAAAAACATCTAGCAATTTCTGAGTTCAAATTGTTTCTACACTAATTTTTTTCAGTGTTTGTGATTTTTGTGATGGCGCTCCAATTAACAGCAGTTTTTTTTTTTTTTTTTTAAATCAGATCAAATAAAGCAAATTCAATTTAATTCAAATATTTGGTTTTAATATTCATAGAAGATAATAATATATGTTTATTATTATTATAAATGTATTAATTATACTATTTCTATATCAAGGCTCATTTGGGGACATTAAAAATGAAATGCGTGTTACGCAGCTTCTTATCAATGAAAAACCAAGCGTAATCTGTCACAAGAGTCCTTTTAAAGCTCTGTGGATCAGAGCTCAATTTTATTCAGCCTTGGATGAGACACAGAAGTCAGTCTGAATGTCAGAGTTCTCTCAGAATAAAATGTGAGGGTCCTTGCTAGCAGATAACCACAACAATCCCAATTCGTTTTTTTCAGTCTCTCTCATCTTGTCTCAGGTGTGGAGCAAACGTCAGCCTGCAGCCTTCAGACGTCACTTGACAATAGTAGACCGAGACTGCAATCTGGGCGGTAGAGAAGAGAAAGACAGATTAGGGTTTATGGAAATGAGTCTATCAGGTTAAACTCTGACAGGCAAATTGTGCTGTCCATAGAGTTGTTACAGAGGAGAGCTGCTCTCCGCACAGCTGGGACTGTTTTAAATACGATTAGGAGATTGTTTAAACAAAGAGAGAGGTGAAGAGAATGAAGAAGGGAGGGAGACATAAAGGACAGCAGACCGGGTGATATCGCACCCTCTTCTCTCACTCTTTTAATTAACTTCAAGGGTGAAGGTGTGAAATTTAATAAAGGGAAATTAATAGATGCCAAAACCAGTGTGCTGGCACGAATAAATTAATTTCAATCAAAGGAAATGGTCTTGCATCATTGTCCTGAGTATGTGTGTGTGGCGATCAGAGCAGATGGAGGAAGGCCAAATGCATTCCGGTCTGTTTCTGGGAGGTCGGGTTGCTATGGCAGGTTTAATGTATGTCCGTATGGGACTTTTAGGCAGGTGTTACTGTCTTGTTGGACCCAGAAAAGACTCAAAAAAGTTAAATAAGATAATATCCAGGGTTCAAAGGTTTATCCATATGTAAAATATTGTTTATTTAGCGTGGCATGTGACAGATATATTTACACTAAAATACTGTAGGAAACAAAATGATACCATGTTATTTTCTATTCTAGAAATCTAGAAGACTGTCTAACACTTGATGGCTGCTCTGTCAGTTCTTTTTCATCAGTTAGGAACCTAGGTGTGCTGTTTGATAGCAATTTTTCATTTGAAAGCCATGTTTCAAGCATCTGTAAAACTGCATTTTTCCATCTCAAGAACATATCTAAATTGCGTCCAATGCGTTCAACCTCAAATGCAGAAATGTTAATTCATGTGTTTATGACCTCGAGGTTAGATTATTGTACTGCTTTATTGGGTGGTTGTTCTGCAGGCTTGATAAATAGACTACAGCTAGATCAAAATGCAGCAGCTAGAGTCCTCACTAGAACCAGGAAGTATGAGCATATTAGCCCGGTTCTGTCAACACTGCACT
>JAUMHR010042095.1:0-10880 GCA_032361145.1 Enteromius fasciolatus | reverse complement strand
ATGTAAATGGTCATGAAAATAAAGAAAACACATTGAATGAGAAGGTGTGTCCAAACTTTTGGCCTGTACTGTATATAAGCTCAGGAACAAGAGATTTAAAATGCACTTGTAAACTGCTTACTAATGCATAATAATGTTGGAGCAATGGTTTATAAAGGATGGGTTGAGTATTTACTAATGCTTAACTAATGATTCATAGTGTGTAAATATTATAAATTGTTACCGATGAGGATCCTGTATTAAAACCCCTAATAAAAATTATTCATTTTCATTAAAAATGCCTTCAATTAAAGGAACTAGAAATTATTAGGGGCACAAATGAGTTGTTCCTAGCAATAATTTTGATCCGTTAAAGGGTTAGTTCACCCAAAAATTACAATTAAGCTGTGTTTTACTTACCTTTGATTCATCCTAGATGTATCTGCCTCTTCTTTTAGATGAATTCATTAGGAGAAATATTAAAAAAACTGTCCTGTCCAGACCACTCCACGCCTTTCCATATGTGACTAAATGGGTGTTTGCTGTTCTACAGTTCAGATGACGTAAAATAAAGTATCTTGCTAGTGTTAAATGTGGATGAGCTTCTTAACATGGTTAATAATTTCTGCTGAATGTTTTAGAAATCGTTGAATTTCTGGACTACTTTTCAATGGTTAATTTATAGGTTATTAATCAAAAAGCATATCTAAATTAATTTATATCATGAAACTTAGTTTAACCACAATTAATTAAAAGTTTAACACAAATTACAATTAAATGTTTTATTTTTTTTCCAATGTTTTATTGTTAACAAATTCTGTGTTACAACAAAACTGTGCTTCTGTGCCATTCATTAACAGAGAGACACGCATAATTAATATTTTTTGCTGTTTAATATTGACAAATACTAGTAGGAGTGGGAGTTTTCATCACTTGTGTGTGCGCACGTTTGTGTGTGTGTGCGTACATTGGGGCAGAACTGCGCTATGCATAATACAGAGACTGCAAAATTATGTAGACACAGAAATTAGTCGTGTAAATGAGATAAATAACATAAGGCTGTGTAGTTTGTTCAATATAACAAGGCATATATCATTTCTGATATAAAAAAGGTAAATTTAAATTACTTCTGTTGTTCCCTTTCGACATTCCACTTGTACTGCGTCTGCTAAGACGCTATGAGGAAAACTCCTTTTTTCCCCTAACTGAAGCGTATTCAATCACGCAGTGAAATCTGCATGGCCATTGGTCTCTGCAGTGGTTTTATTTAAACCAATCGGCGAGGCGCCATCTACAGCGAGCCAATGCCGTCGATCCCGCCATAGTGGCGTGATGTTGCGGAGCCAATGGGCCACAGTGACGTGATGGGGCGTGTCCCAGCATTATATAAGAGTGGGGAGCACCAGCTCCTTCAGCGACGGATTCTTTGTTGTCCTGACTGGAAGCCTGACTCTGATCGTCTGCAGCTGGATTATTTCGCTGCTCGACATTGGCCTTCAGAGTGATAAAACAGCTTTGTTGGAAGCCTGCGCCTTCAGAAAACAACGCCTAGCAGCTGGAAGAATTCACCTGCCCGCCTAACGGCACAACAGCACTTCTGAGCGCTTAAGAGCTATTCCCTGCTGGCCCCACAGAGGAAGTAAGTCTACTAATATGGTAAGACCTAAGCTCTTCTTACTGCGAGTGAACTCGTTCGTTACTGCTGGTTTCCACTCGCAACGTATTCGTAATACACCGCTCGCTTTCTTTCATGTCTCTCAACAAAGTTCGGAGATTGAGAGCGCGAGCTTCGGGTGCGTCTTTGCTCTGCCGGGTTTCGTAGGACTAAATGAGCTCTTTCGAGCTGCCCTTTCGCTGACTCTCTCACGCTCTCATTTTCTTCCCTCCCAAGGCGAGAAATGAATTCACGATTGAAATGGAGTTTGTTTGAGCAAATTATTTAGACGCTATCAGCCTCCTCAGTGTGTGCTTCTTGTAAGATTAGTGCACCTAGTTACAGCTGCACTATCTTTATAAGGCTGCCTTTCAGTGTAGTCGCGCGTGTTCGCTGACCCTTACCCACACCCTCTTATGTTTTCCCGTTTCCTAGAAGACCCCAAGATTGCGCTGGATCCCCCACCTCAGAAGTTGTCCTAGCTGGGAAAAGGCCGGGCACTTATGGACGCTTCACCCTCAAACGACCCAGTTAATCTGGCTCACATTCGGCAAAGCAGAGATGGACCTTTTTGCGTCAGACAGAAACACTCGCTGCCCAGCATATTTCACCAAAGACATGGATGCTCTAGCCCAGAACTGGCCCAGACTACCCCTCTATGCATTTCCCCGACACCTCTGATACCTTAAGTCATCAGCCGTGTCAAGGAGGAGGGTCACAAGCTCCTGCTGGTAGCCCCCCTGTGCAGGAGCCAGCTGTGGATAGCAGTCAATTCCCCTGGGACGCGACCTGCTATTTCAGGCCCAGTGCACGGTTTGGCACCCACAGCCCGAGCTGTGGGCTCTTCATATGTGGCCGCTCTACGGGAGCCTGTCTGCCTCACAAACTAGCAAAAACACACTAGTAATTAATGATTAACTTAACATTTTGATCATTAATTAGTAGTGTGTTTTTGCTCAACTATTGCTTAATTGTGAACAAATTAAACATTAATTAATGCTTAACTAATGCATTATTCTGACCCCCTATTCTGAAGGCCAGGAATGTCCCCTGGGAGATAAATGTCATTCCACTTGATCCACTGCCTCGACTTCGGCCTGGGCGAGTGGTATTTCTCTGTCAGAGATTTGTGAGGCGGCCGGCTGATCCTCGTCCTCCACTTTTGCCAGATTTTATAATTTGGACATCCCTGCAGTACATGCTAGGGTTCTCTTTGCATAAAGCTTCTCTTAATTCGCTGAGCCTGGCCATTTCATTGTCATCTCACGTACTTAGGCTGATACAGCCTCCTTTCATGTGAAATCATAAAAGGCTTTGTCTTTTTGTCTGAATAGCATTCGCTGTCCGGGCTGTCTTCCCCTGGCCGCAAATTTGCTTTCGCTTGCAAGGATTCACTCATTGCCTTTCTGGCAGCGCTTTAATAAAGCGCTTATACTCTATACTTGTCTCCCTTTATAAGTGAGTTCAACTAGGAGTTTATTCTTACTGTAGGCTTCTGACTGCTGTTGTCACCCCAGTCACAGCCCAGTTCATAAACACAGTTTGTACGTTCTAAGTTGGCCCAGTACAGTCTAGTTTATGAACGTAAAAAATCATATATCTGAGTTTTCGCTGTATTAACCGCTCTGCACTTAAACAGGGGGCTCGGGATATGATTACATCTATATCACTTATACGCATTATAAACTCCCCGCGAACCGCTGAGAGTAGTGGCATATTTCCCTGTAAGTGATTGAATGAGGCATGCTTATGACGTGCAAGTCCTCCGGTTTCCCCTAGGTCCGCTGTCAGGCTTCCACGTTCCAGCCTTGTAGCACGGCGGGATTGAACTATGTTCCCATAGCGTCTTAGCAGACGCAGTACGAGTGAAATGTCGAAAGGGAACGAATAGGTTACTTCCGTAACCCAGGTTTCCTAAGACATGAAACGAGTACTACGTTTCGTGCCGTGCTATGAGAGACCGTTGCTTCAGTCGAATTAACCAGAGGATGGCTAGCGCTCCCCGCTCTTATATAATGCAGGGACACGCCCCATCACGCCACTGTGCCCTTATTTGCAGCCATTGATTGAATAGGTTTCAGTTAGGGGAAAAAAGGAGTTTTCCCCATAGCGTCTTAGCAGACGCAGTACGAGTGAAATGTCTCAGGGAACCTGGGTTACGGAAGCTGCAGCCAGATTTTTTACCAGGGTTCGTAAATTGGTTGCCAGTGCAGTATAGTGTTGAATAAAAAATTTTGCTATTTGTTTTTAAGTTCTTAAATTGTCTGGCACCTTTTTATTTATCAGAACTTATGAATGTAAATAGGTCTGCCAGATGCTTGCGATCCTCAGACAATCAAAGATCAAGAAAAAAGAATAAAGGCCCCTTGTAGCAAATCCCTGCATTTTTGCAAGATAATATTTAAAACGTAATAAACACTTTTTCCTCGCTTTTGCTGACTGTGGTATGTGAAAGCAGTTCTTGTGGATGACTAATGCGAAGTGTGATTAGTTTGAGCACCGAGAGAAAACAAAACAATATGCCGGATACGAATTAGAAGCTCAAACAAAGGATTTGTCAAGAAAAATGTTGAATGATTTCGATATAAGCCAAGAAGAGAATGGTTTTCCTTTTGCTAAAGTAAGGAAACGTTGTTCTCTTTGCTCCGTCATTTCCCATCTATCTGAACATCTTTCTCTTGCCACAGTCAGCAGAAGTAAGAACAAATTTATTTTATTACATTTGAAATATGGATATTTATCTAACAACAACGCATGTATTCGCTACAAAAGGCCCTAATTGACCCCCAGGAGCCATATGAGGGATGTTTTAGTACATTTGTGTGCACTTTGTTTAACATGCTTTAGACCAGGGTTTCTCAAATCTTACCCTGAAGGTCTAATGCACTGCAGAGTTCAGCTCTAACTCTAATCAAACCCACCTGTTAATCAGTGTCTTGAGGATTGAAAATCACAGGTAGTCAAAACTAAACTCTGCAGTTTATTGGACCTCCAGAGTAAGATTTGAGAAACCCTGCTATAGACTGTTAAGGAAAAAAACCCCACCCTCTGCCTTGATAAAGCTTAGAAGTGCCAGGAAAAAATGTTTATATTACTTTTATATACAATTGGATTTGTAATGTCTCTGTTCCCTCCTTCAGGGAACAAGGGTTGCACAACAAACAAGACGTTTCCTTTTAGTCAGGCACTATGACGTTACGTCATTCTAATTTAGAAATAGTTTTTATTTCTGGGGTGTTGCGGCTGGAGCAACAGGATACAAACTGTATGACAGTGTATAATCTCATGTGTTTATGTGCTTTATACAAAGTTAAGCGCGTCTAATTTGAGTTTAAAAATTATTTTGCACCCTTAGTCAAAACTGTAATAATAGTAATAATAATAAATTCAGCAATCTCTTCTGTACATATTTGCATTTGTGCTATGTAGAGCATCAGATGTTTCTATTTACAGCGTTTGTAGAGTTGAGCAGTGTCCATTGAAATGTTAAATCTGAAATTAGTGACAGGATAAGTGCATTTGAAATTTTAAAGGGAGTACTATTTTTTACACACTAATCTGTAATTCATTCAGAATTGAATTTTTTATTTATTTATTTAATCTTTCATGATTCTAAGAGGAACAATGTCACCTCGCTGAAGTTCAGCTATAGTCAGTTATTCTGTATCAGTATCAGTAAGAATCTCAATAATAATATTTTTGGTCAGTTTATACATTTCTCATAATGCAATAATTACAAATTACAAATTTATTACATTTTGAGAAAATGAATTCATTACTACATTATGTTGTAACAATAATAATTTAATACTCATTACATTATGTGCAGTTATTACAGAGTTGTTGGATTTTGAGAGTATAATGACATTCAGAGGAATAAATTATTTGTGTTTTTGATTAACTTTTTGTACATTTCTTTTTTGTGCAAACAACAAATATGTAATTATTTGACAGTAATTGCACAGTGTTTAATGATTAACATTACCAATGTGTAATGATTAAGTGCAAAATATTAGTAAGTCTAGTAAGGACACTTATAATTGTTCACTATTATATATATTACTCTATGTTCTGTGTTTTTAATGAATTCGCACTCTGATGCTCAAACATGCTTTTTCATCCTCAGCATGGGGTTTTGTTGGAGAGGGATCCAATGTGGCACCGCGTGCTTTCTACAACACAAACCTTCCTAAGGTGATTGTTTCACGCTCACACGCAGGCAAGGTGAAGAGCTTTGTTCAGGTGGCCTTTGGCAACAATACAGAAGTTATACCAGCAGGGGGTGCAGGTACTGCTTTCAGTAAATCATCTCCTTAAACAAATATTAATCTATATCTATCTATCTATCTATCTATCTATACGTGTATAAATATATAAAATATATACACACATTACAGTTTTTCTCAATAACTTTTGCTCAGTTGTCACATGAGTGTTTTTCCTCCTCAAAACAATGTTTCTTTTTCCACATCATATTTGAATTTATTTAAACAAACAACATCTTTTTTTTTTTGCATTTGTGCAAATGAGTGCAATTGTCTACAATTTGCACAATAACTAAATGCACATGGCCTGTTGATCAAAACTAATGAGTTAATTATGAAATTGTCAAACTCTTCTCTCAAAAGTGTGTAAATTCCATAAAAATCTTACATGATATAGTTGTAATGTTTGCTAAGTTAGCAAATGGCTTGTCATTGGGGATGGCAAAGGGGTGGGAAATTTCAAAGTTTAGTGACTTGTGGCCAGGTATGATGACCCATACTTGGAACTTACCTGCATTTAACCCATCCAAAGCAGTGAACAGGATTGGAGGATTAGATGAAGGTGGATAGAGTGCTGTTATTCACTTAATCACCACCTACAATTCCCGCTGGACCTGGGACTCGAACCCACAACTTTTGGGTTACAAGTCCAACTTGACTTGACTGAATTCTGAAAGTTTTGTCATTGTAATGAAATGGAGATTACAATTCTGCTAATCAATTATGTTTATATATTATATATACAGTGAGGTCAATAAGTATTTGATCACCCAATTTTCAGCATAGGTGCATTTCCACTGTGAAAGACAGGATGTAAAAAGAGAAAACCGGAGATCACAATGTATAATTTTTTTTAACAATTTATTTGGGAATTACTGCGCCAAATAAGTATTTGATCACTTGAGAAAATAAATAAAGAATATTTGGTACAGAAATCTTTGTTAACAATTACAGAGATTAAACGGTTCCTGTAGTTCTTCACAAGGATTTTTTTTTTTAGTAATTTAAAGCTTTCTATAGATTTATCATAATGTTCGCTGTGTTTCGGTTTATGTGAAGCGCTCCTATTCTAGACCGAGGTGGGGAATAAAAACTAGTTTTCCTAGTTACTTTGATATTGTGATATTAATTTGAAGTTTTGTTGATAGTGTGAATTTACACAAATAAAAGTAGAACCTTTACAATTTAAAGTCTGTGTGATGCCCTGGTGGCCTTTATACAGTAGCTAGTACAAACATCACAGGGGATTTATAGCTATCACATGTTTCTTTAGATAATGTTGCAGCACCATAACTTCAAAGGACTTATACTTAAAGCCTGTTTTCTGAGAAATACTGAGAATATTGCTATAAATTGATATACTATAGGTAATATTGAGGGGGTTATATATTTATCACTTTAAACAGCAGCGAGTGATAGACAGAAATACAAAGCTACTTATCCAAGCTACAAACACACAGCAGAATCTCAGCAGAACGACAGGCAGGAGCAATCTACAGACAATGTCTAAAATTGTATTATTCACACCTTAACCCCACTTTTATTCTTAGGGAAAAACTTCTATGCAACCCATTTTTGTCTTACTACCAGCCAGTGATAATTCAGAAAATAAACATGCAGTGTTTATATTAAAAAACATGCAACTTTCACGTGCATCAGCCTGACAGAACCACGCTAATATTTCAAGCGTTAATGATGAGGTAGGTTATTTTATTGAATAGTATGCTCTGTAAATTCTGTTCAACAGCATATATTTGAAGAAGGTAGACTGTAATGAGTATAATATTACCAAAAAAGCTCTGGCTTACAGTGCTGCTGGCCAGGCTGCGCTCTGACGCTCTGCGCGCCATAGCCATCCTGCGTCAGGCCTAGGCACTCAAGAAGCGCACACCCCTTGGTGCAGTCGCGGTGAGTTTGCTTACATGTGACTAAACCAAAAATGAGGAGATTGTAAAAAAGGTGCATCGTTTGCGGTGTGGGTCTATACCTAAACCAATTGCACACCACAGACGATGCACCTTTTTTGCCCCTTGCAAATCATTTATCTCATTCTGAGATAAATGATTTGCAAGGTATGCAAGATCACTGTTTTAGCAAGCGATGGAAACGGGACGTTCTAAAACGGTCAACGTTAAAAATACTTAATGTGGCTTAACGCTCATAAAAACTGACGAGGGAAGCCCAAATTTCTGTCAAATCTTCCTTGTAATAATCACTTACTTTTGTCAAAAGAACGAGCCCATATTCAACAGATGAAGTGAATAATATCACGTTAAGCATTTCTCCCCCATAGAAGTCTATCATAAGAAAACAGCTTAACATGGCTTAATGTACCTTAACGACCAGGAGAAACCAAAATTATGTCCAATTTTATTTATAAAGAAGAGCAAGCTCTTATTCAGTTTAGAAAGTTAATAATATCATGTTTAGTGTTCACCCCAGAACCATTATAAGGAAACAGCTTAATGTAATATTTACTTTTTAAGCTGAATAAGAGCTTGTTCTTTTGAAAGTGGCAAATCTTTTTAATAAGTCAAGTTTGACAGAAGTTTGTTTTTTCCTGGTCGTTGTTAAACCACGTTAAGCTGTTTCCTTATAATGGACTTCTATAGGGGTGATGAACACTTAAGCTTGATATTATTCACTTTATACGTGAAATAAGAGCTTATTCTTTTGACAGTGGCAAGTCTTTACTGTAAATAAAATTTGACGGAAGTTTGGTTTCTCCCGGTCGTTAAGGTAGTGTCCGTTTAGCCACGATATTATTCACTTTATCTGTTGAATATGGAATTGTTCTTTTGACAGTAGTGAATATTACAAGGACAGTTTGACTGAAATTTGGGGTTCCTTCAAATTCTAAATTCTAAAAAAACATTAAACTTACATTAAAATACATTAAGTAAAAAAAACCATACAGTTTACGGCAAAGTATCGCTTCAGTTTAGTTTAAATAAAATTACATTATATGATTAAAATGCGTCTCTTGTATTATTAATATTTTAGTGAATTGAATGAAGAGTGCGTCTGTTTTGTTAACATGGATAGCTCAGCTAAAAGTTTTAAAGCAGGTTTTGCCAAAGTGTTTAAGGACAAATGTCCCCATTGTTTTGGCTTCTGTAATTTTTGGCATACAGAGTACGACACGCAAAATAATACGCTTGTTTTTTTTTCTCAAGGCGGCAGCTCTGTGCGAGAGACTGATAGGGCTGTCGCGATAACCGCAATATTGTAATACCGTGCTATTGACAAGCCAACCACAGAGGAAGGAAAGCAACCGCAGAAACCATGGCAACCGCAGGGAAAGAGTTAATTTTTAATATCCGTGGTTTTGTTGATTTTGAATACTGAAACGATGGCATGCACTCTCGTCCCAAAACCTAATGTCACGTCGCCAGTTTGGGAACATTTTGGCTTTCAACCCAATGAAAAGGGTAAGCCGGCAAATTTAGATGAACCGATTTGCAAAATTTGTGGCAAAAAGGTCCCTGTGACACGCGGCAATACATCTAATTTGCGGTGTCATCTCGCTAACTGTCATCCAGCCATTGAAGCGCAGCTGCCTCTTCCAGCATCAGGTCGCGGACAGTTAGGAGTAGCTGAAGCCTTTGCGAAATCGTTCCTGAAACTCCTGACAGAAGATATGCTTAAACCGTCAAATGAGGACACCACATTAACATCGGATATAAAGCACAAAATGTGCATTGTTCTACAGGGGAAGTATGAACCAGCTGCCTTACAAGAACTTTTGGAAAAGGCCTGTTTTTTAGATCCTCGATATAGGGGCGATTATATCAATGATACGGAGACAAAATCCAAACTCATCAAAGAGATGGTGGGAGTGGAGGACGAAGGGAGCGCTGCCAGTGCATCAGTGGTTGGAGACGAAGAGCAAGCGGTGGTGCTACAGTACCTGCAGCAAAGAAAAAGACTCTCGGAGACCTGCTGAAGTCACGGACAACCTCTGCATCAGCGCCCATACCCAAGAGAGCGCGAGCAGATAACGAGCTCACGCGCTACCTGCAGGAAGAATGCATAGACTCCAACACGAACCCACTGTCCTGGTGGCACAATGATCACTCTAGATATCCGCTGCTGTCAAAAGTCGTGCGGAAATACATGTGTAATGAGCACACCGTCGGAAAGGGTTTTCAGTGCCGCCGGGAATATTGTTATCCCCCATGCGATCCTCCCTGAAACCACATAAAGTTAACATGTTGGTTTTCTTAGCGCGAAACAAGCATATGATAACCCAGGTTATGATAACCCATGTTCTTATTGCTGTTTGGCATTAAAGAAATAAACCAAAAAAATGGTGTCTCTCTGTCAGTTAAAAAGCAACAATATATGCTACATAACTCAGCAATAGAGCTTTGTATGCAGTAAAATCAAGATTTTTATTTATTTATTTGTTTTTAAACGGCGGTAATACCGCATACCGCGCTATTGAGCCACCCATGAAAACCGCAAAGGAAATTTCCTAACCGCGACAGCCCTAGAGACAGAAACTGACTCTTTGTTATCAGGGTTCTTATACATTTTTATCAATAAAATGATGGCGTATTTAAGTTGAAAAAATGAAAATCATAGATTTTTCTAGTTACTATTGTATATCGTCGTTCCTTCAGTCACTATTCTGCTAATTCCAAGTTTATTTAAATGAGCCTTATATTCCGCGCTCAAACACAAGTATTAAGTTTGCCAAAATCCACAGGCCTAACTGATCTGATTCTAGCCGGGGGGTGGAAGTTTGATATAGGTGTGAATCTCTCAATCATTCACACGGGAGCAGGAAGATTTTACGCTCTCATTGATATAAACGGTCAGCAGTGTTCATCTTCGGTTGCCTTGAGCCTTTTGACAAGAGACAAGGCTTTACAGCTAATCAAAGCTAATGATTGCAGTTACATTAGAGCTGCACAATTAATCGTTAAAAGATCGCGATCTCGATTCGACCCCCCACACGATCTTAATCCAGCATTTAT
>JAUMHR010042093.1:0-10911 GCA_032361145.1 Enteromius fasciolatus | reverse complement strand
TACTGAGCCTTGAGGTACTCCATATTGCACTTGTGATCGATATGATACGTCCTCATTCACTGCTACAAACTGATAGCAGTCAGATAAGAATGCTAAGGCACTTCCACTAACGCCACTAACAGTTTTCTAGTCTATTCAAGAGAATGTGGTCAATTGTGTCGAATGCAGCGCTGAAATCCAATAGCACTAATAATGAGATATAACCACGATCAGATGATAGAAGCAGGTCTTTTGTAACTCTAATTAGAGCAGTCTCAGTACTATGATTCGGTCTAAATCCTGACTGGAAATCCTCACAGATACCATTTTTCCCTAAGAAGGAATATAATTGTGAGGATACTACCTTTAATAACAGCCAGTTTGAAGGCTTAGGGGATATATCATAATGACAATAATAAATTAATAATAGACAAATGAGGATCTATGACTTCTGGAAGCAGCTCTTTTAATAGATTAGATGGAATAGGGTCTAACATGTTGTTGGTTTAGCTGATTTAACAAGTTTATACAATTCTTCCTCTCCTATGGTAGAGAATGAGTGAATTTTTTCCTCAGGTGATCTACATTGCACTGATGCGATACTGTAGCTGACGACTGCAGAGTTTCTGTTTTATCTGTAATAGTATTAATCTAAAGCAGCACCACCTTCTTTGCCTTTCGGACGTGGCTCAATTTATAGCTGTAATCTTGGGGTGTAGACTCATTTAAAGTAATGTATTCATCTGGTTTTAGCCAGGTTTCTGTCAAGCAGAGCCAATCCAGATTATGATATTTAGGCCAATATTTACTCTACTTTTATTTCATTGTTTGTTCCAATACCTTCTTGCCTCAGTTGGTGTACATCTACTTTTTATGAGATTTTGCAAAGTGTAGGCTAATCTTGATCCATAATACCTGAAATGCACTTGCACAATAACTACCACTTCCGAATTTGTCCACATGTATTGCCGTAGTGTTCATAGGTGGAAACTGAGGATAGCGTGGATATTGCGTCATTGATGAACGACAATGAACAGGGTCATTATTTAAATCTGAAATTTCTTTGAATTTACTTTTGAGATAACGGAAGTACACAACTGCATAAAATATACATAACACTGTGCACGTGGTTTTTGGATATTTTATTACAAAAATCCTACATATTGTGCCTTTAATTGTCAAAATGAGTAAAAACATTTTCCATTTTTATTTTAAAATGGTGCCGTGTAAACGTTCCCTTAGTAGCACCTGCTAAGGTATCTATTTTGCTTACATATCCTTAACTTATCCTGCGCCATGTGTACGACTATTATATATTTAAGTATGTTTTATATATATATATATATATATATATATATTTAGTTTATTTAAATTATTATGCACTATTATGCTATTTCATTTAAATTCACTTATCAGAGGGTCTGGATGCAATTGATTCAAACAAATTGTAAATTGTTGGAAAATTAGGTAATATTAAATGCGTATCTTGAGAAAACAAAAGCATCTTTTAAATTTGCTTGCATGTAAAGCTATTATAGGTGATTTCCAAAACAATATAAGGAAGCCTAAAATTGGCATGATAGGGGCACTTTAAATGATTAAATCTAGAAATAGGTGATCTGCAGATCTTGTGGGCCAATGAAGTCAGAGATTGGCGGGTCGTGATTCTTGGGTTATAAAGATCTTATGATGTGATTCCTTAACAATCCTGTTTGGGAGACAGCACTCTGTAGTATGCCATTAATTATGGTGAACCAGCATAGAGAAGATGTAAAGCTAAGATAAATTACTCTGGATCTTCATCTTCCAGCTTGACTGCTCTGTCTGCTAAACAACCAACCTCAGATGGAGTAAATCTTGGAGATGCTTTGTAATTTGCATGGCGTCCTCTGGCATGCTAGTGTCTAACCCTGGATAGCTCGCACCCTTGGAAAAAGCTGACAAAGCCAAGAGATGGGCTGGTTTCTCATGTGGGTGAAGAAAAATGCAGAGACAACATAAAACGGTTTTAACTGCAGGGAGGATATACATTACCTGTTACCATTTAACTTTAAAGTTATTTTACTGGATACTAAAAGTAGGTACTTTAAAAACTCTTTAACCCAATATCCTAAATTATTTACAACTTAAGCTTTGGTGACATTTTTAACGACCACAATGAAAATGCTGTAATTTTCCTCATTTCCCTTCAAGCTTTCGGACTTACTTTCGATGAAATACACACAATAAACACCAGTAGCTACAGTGTTCATTTTGACCTTGCTAACTGGCATTATATGGGCAGCATATTTGAAAAAAAAAACTCCTTTGAATTCCACGGAAGAAAGTAAGTCATGACACGAGGATGAGTAAATAATTACAGCTTATGGTGGACTACTGCTTTGTGAGTAAAACTAAAACTAGGTATAAAAGGATACGGCAGGGGTGTGACATGATGTCATTTTGTCTCTTCAAACTCAACCTACAGGATCTACATGGATAAAACAAACCCAGAAGTTCTTCGACCTAAAAAAAAGTAGTTCCAACTTAAGCTTCAACAAACATTTCTTATTTACAAACTATAAAGTGGGGGACGATGACGTCACTCTGTAGGCCAATCGGCTGTTAGCATGAAACTGGTTACCTCGAAAAGGTTATTTTTTTTCAACAAAAATTTGAAACTTACAAGCTTTGTCCATTGAGATAATCGTCAGAAAATAATATAGCTTTCAAAAGTGCCAGAACATAAAAACTAAAATTAAGCTATACTATAAAGGAACCACAGCACCATGGTCGCTCGCCTCAATGTCACCATCACCGCCCTCCCGACAACTTTTTCAAACTTATTTTTAACGTGTTCAAAGAAAAGGATTTACTCTGTATATCAATTTTCATTTATCCACACTACATGTACCTTTTCATATAAACTGGAATAAATACAAAACCTAAACCAAACTGTATTTGGAATACAGTATAACTATACCATAACTAAAAGACATACAAAAGCGCGTATTTTAAATCTTTGATTAATATAAATATTTTCATTAACACCATTTCTCCACATGTCTGAAATGCCAACTTCGACTACAAAGTGATCATAGTTCCCCCCAAAAAAATACAAGTTTTAAATTGCTTTGGCCTACTGACCTGCTTCAACTGCTGCAAAGTATTGCATGACAAGAAATGTTTTACATTCATTTTTACAAACTGAAGGATGAGTCAAAATTCTTTAGTAATCAGCCGCCTGCCACAAATGCTGGCCACTGAAAAACCAAAAATATTCCTTGTGTCTGCAACTCAGCATGATCTAATTATGTTATCCCGCGTTCTCTAGATAATCTACAAATAATTTGAACATATTAAATGTGCCTGTGATTCTAAGTTCAAAGTCTGCGTGCAGATGTTCCTTGCGGTGGTTGTGTCAAGGCCAGTGCGGCCCTATTTTTACCCTTAACTCATGGTTTCGACTAACTCCAATACCTCTGTTCAGCTGAATGAACTGTCAAAGTCAACTGTGCTTCATGTCACCCTTAAAAGAGAAGGTTACTAAAAGAGAACCAAGTAATAACTGGGTACAACAGTACATTAACTAGAATTGAATTTGACAAGAGATGTCATGCTTCTTTTAAAAAATAGTCCCAAAAATGTTTTGGCGATCTAAAGAAGCCTCATGAAGCCCCATTCAGACAACAAGCAACACACAGTGGCAAAGTGACAAGATCCCATTAATTTCAATGGAGAGCTGGCAATTTCCAGTGACACACGGGATAGCAACCGTCCAGATGGACAGCGACGCGGCAAAGTTTATAATCCTTCAACTTTATGCAAATGAGGAGCGAACTTGGGGACCACAGCCGATAGGAATGAAGACTGTAGTGCTTATGTGATCATTCTCTTTTCAGCTGTCAACAACGTCATTACTAGGCAACCAGTTATGACAAAAGCCACTAGTGACCTCATCACTTCATTCCGTTAATTTTTGTGTTTTCCCTTTTTAATCAATTGCAATATGTATGATATTATTACACAGGTGGAAAAATGCACTTCCATAAAGTATATAATGTATTTATGCTTGTTGTATACTTGAGTGTGCTAGTGTATGAAGGATAGGTTCAAATGCACTACAAGCGGTAATTTAAATTTACAGTTGAATACATCTAGGTGATCTTAAGTTTATCGTAAGAATCATTTTCAGTAATTTTAAAGAGAAAAAGGGAAATTTTTAGTAAGTATAAAATTAGTTCGTGAAAATAGAGACTTTTAAGTACATTATGGAAGGGCACTTTTTCCACCTGGGTAAGCTGACATCTATTATAATATCTTTGTACTGGGAGTATCCAAACTATGCCCTGGAGGGCCTGTGTCTTGCAGAGTTTAGCTTTAACTTGCCTCAACACACCTGCCTAAAACTTTCAAGTATACCTAGAAAGACCGAAATTAGCTTTTCAGGTGCGTTAAATTTGTTTTGAACCTAAGCTCTGCAGGACAGACTTTAAGCCTGAAACACACTGCATGATTTTTGGCTGTCCCAGATGAAAGATTGGCTGTAATTGGTGGTCCTGTGTCATACAGTCTTGCGACTAAAGATCATTGCACAGTGTGTTTGCTGGAATGATCCCACGTTTACTGACCAACCAATAAAAATGAAACATAAATCTACATGACGTGACACGAAAACATAAAACTGCTTTCATCAAACTCGTATGCCTTTCTCTTTTGCAGCTTCCACTTTTTCAACAACCACTGCAAATTGTTACATTTTTTTAAGTTAATACTGTGCACAATTTACACATTTTTACCTCACTTTATGCAAATCCATTCTGTTGAATGATTCGTGAATAGCCTGTTCGCTGAATCAATTGTGCACAGGAAATATTAAAACACAATTTTACTAAAATGAGGTAATGAATTAATAAACTGTGCACATATTTTACTTAAAACGAGATACATAAACTGTCGTATTAGCAAAAAAATACAATACAGCTCAGCATAACCCCCGACAAACACCACTGAAGTCACTGAAGTCTCCAGACTTTCTATGCAACGGTAAACATTCATCACAACAGAAGGCCTGCCTCTGCATCAATTCGATTGGACAATGGGAAAAAAAAGCGAATGATGTTGATTGTTTTCCTGCTCAGAATTGCTTTTTTTCAACTCCAGGCGCTTATGGCCTGTTCACACCGGGACACCAGATTTTCACGACCTTAAACATGATGCGGCACAAAAAGAAACACGATTGGTTGCTTTACCTGTCAGTAATATGTACTCTTGGGTGGTCCTTGGCCATTTAAAGTTCTGCCGTCAATATGAGCTGGACAGAGCTATTGTAAATCATTATGGCACACATCTGTCCTTCACACATTCCGGTAATGTACTATTACCAGCGTCTGTGGCCATTACATTCTCTACTATTCTTGCATTCCAGTCTGTCTTCACACTGAAGAATTTCCAGCAATTTGCTCAAAAATTCTGTGAACAAAAAAAACCTGTGAATGCATTCATGTCGTTTTTCCCTCCTTTACATAGTAGCAAAATGCTCACAGCTGGTAAAACATTTGGACTAGGAATGCTGTCAGTGGTTCTGAAAAATAGTGATGGTAACAAATTGAAATATAAGAGGAGAAAAGATGGACTTGGATGCACATGACTATATTTAAAACTAATCTTAAGCAAGCTGTTTGTGAATAATATTTCACTCTGTAAAAAGATTTTCCACCAGGCTGCAGACCGCTTGGACATTTGAGATGAGGTGCAATGACTGCCAGTAAATTTTAGAAGAACTGCTACAAGTTTAACCTACTACTTCTGTAGTATGTACATTTATGGAGAGTAATCTTTAAAACTCCAAGGCGCCAAGTTTGCTACACATTTGCCTGGGTGTTTTAAGGCAGGGGTGTTTGATCCTCCTCCTGGAGGGTGACCTTTCAGTAGTTTAACTCCAGCACTTATTAAACATACCTGAACCATCAGAAATTGGTTCTCCAGGAGTATTGGACAACCCTGATCTTAGATGTAGCCCATCACCGTCTATAATATTCTTCTCTCTCGATATGGAGTTTGAAATTTTCATATGCATTTTTCATATTTTCTGTATTTGCCATTCTTTCCTATCAAAATGCTTTCTACATGTGCGAACCAGGTCAGATTTATTTATTTTTTTTGACAGACGAAAGTTTCATAGGCAGTGTGTAAACATGATTGACACAACGTGAGGTCTGATTCATTTTTCAACGTGCACAAAGTGCCCGCTCTTTCAAACCTGCCACCAGCCATGGTTCTGGTCATTTAGAAACATAATGCACACTGCACACACCCCTCTGCAACCTTAAAGGATAGCTAGCAGTCGATTAGGACCCAAAGTCAAACTACCAAATATTGGAATAAGTTGTTTCTTCATCCCCCTTTTACTCAGACACAGTGCACACATGGGTTGCCAGATTGAGAATGCACAACAGGAACCAGCACAACAGTCTTAATAGCGATGCTTGCCTTAACAAGTAAACTATTACATAAAACTGGACACATGTAAGCTGGATGTCTAGGTTCTTGTAAGTTCTGGGAACAAGATTATTATATCTTTGGTTTGTATATAAGGGTATTCATATCTCACATCGAAGAGTGTGTTCGGTACCAGTGTGTCCACAATTATGGTCTCCCACATTTGCATTTCCCAGCAAAGGTCCAAGGGCAACAAAGGGATTAGAGAACTGCTGGTTTGGAAAGCAAGAGCTTCGAAAAGAGTGCCAAGCTCCAGGCCACAGAGACAGGAGACTGCCTCCTACAGTGGAGGTGAAGGGAAAAAGCTTCCACAGGCAAAACAAATACACACGACGGTGCAAATAAATACCTCGGGAGAGAATACCATACCTGCTGTGCCCGGGAAAAATCAGGACATCCTGGAAAATAAAACAATTTACCATAGTATTACTTCACAGTATATCTATACGTAGAGTTGATGTATCTTCAGGAAGTTTATTTTTTGTGGCAAGATGACTTCCCATTTTGTAGAGCTTTAAAAATGGATATGTTCCATTCTAGTTTACCTTCTTGTGACATCAGGAAGGTGTCTGGTCAAATACACCCCATATTAGAAAATGAGAGGAATGTGGTTTGGAGTTAAAAGCTTGCACACCAAGCTCATGGAAAAACCGTCAGTTATAGGGTACAGCCTGTACTTCCAGCCTGTTTTTTCTCATTTCATTTAATGGAAACTTTAGCAAATGTTTAGCTTTCTTCGATTTCAACATATGCTGCCTTGATCTCCCATAACTCTCTGCGATGGATTCTTTCAAACTTTTGCAAAACAACAAAACTAGATGCCGCTAAAAATTATACACTGCACCTTTAAAACTAACATAAAAGTACAATCTTCTTTTTTTTTTTTTTCTCTTTCTTTTACTTTGAACAACAATGGAGCTATGCTTCACATATCTTCTGGGGTTTCCTCTTAGCAGCAAATAAAATAAAATGGGGATGTAATGTGCGTGTTTCTAGTTTTCGTCTGTTTGGGGGTGGGAGGGGCAGTAAGCGGGTTGCCTGTCCCGTCGTTTGCACTGCCTTGTTGGGCGTAGCACTGAAAACATTATATTTTATACACTTTATTCTCTTTCTCGTTTGGTTTGTAATGTGTTTATATATATATATATAAACACCGAGCTCACAACATTATGCTGTTTTTGCATGCAGTGTTAATTCATGCTATATTTCAGGTACACTGAACTGTCATTAATGGATCTTAAAGTGCCCCTATAATGACATTTTAAAGGTGGCTAATATTGTTTTATGAGTGTCTTAAAGCAGGTTTATGTGTATGCGAGGTCAAAAAACACTTTAGTTTTCTCTAAAAATAGATTTTATTTTACCCCATTCCTAAATGATTCGTAAACGGCTCGTGTGAATCAGTTCGCAGACTCAGTTTCTCTAAACCCTGCCCTCCCGCGAGCCTTCACTGTGATTGGTCAGATGACGCAGTCCTATTTGATTGGTCTACTGCTACAGCAGCGTTCCACAGCACAGAGCTTGAACCAAAACTACCGTGGACAGAGCTTTTGTAAGCGAATCGGGCACACTTCTACGTAGTGAACTTTAGCATTGCATTAAGCATAAAACTGCAGCCATCGTTTGTCATTACTTAGGCCACATTTACACATAGCCGGGTATTTAGTGAAATTAATAATTCCTCCCCTCCGTTTTCAATAATAACATTATAACATAACATTTATATCAACTTGCATAAATACGACGTCGAGCGCGATTATAACTACGTTATGCCAAACCTATGTAACGTTAAATAGGTCGCTCACATGACGTTAAGCATTTTCTGGCACATTACCAAACCGCAGGGAAATACCCTTCGTGTAAACGGAGCTAATGATAAGACAGACAGACAGTCAAGCTGGATCAATCACAATATTAGACTACATTAGGCCCACAGCCGAACTACAGAATCGCAAGGTAGCCGCTTACCACGACGTGCAGGGTTGTTACACAACATCACGTACACAAATACGATCGCAAGAAAATGCAATCATCAATTATTAATCTTACTTGCAGGTAGAAGTTCAGAGGAGCGAGCAGGTCCAAATAAACTGGGCTCTGATCCTTCTTTTAAGAGCAAGCGTTTGGTGAATATCGCGTTGTACTCCAAGATTGGAAAAGCAGTCATCAGTAAAATGACGTGAACACAACAAGAGACTGTACTGCTGAGGTGTTGTTGGGCATTATGCAAAAATGTTACCTAGTGACGTGGCTCGGTAACAGAGAAAGATTCAAATTGCTGACGACTCGTGTAGGCGAATGTGAGTCGACTCTTTTTTTTGATAGACAACAACTTTATTTATGGTGCACTGTCAGCGTCACAACTTTGCAGATAGTTTATGTTCACATAAAGCTACATGACACACTGCATGAACTATCATGTTTGAAAAAGCATAATAGGGGCGCTTTAATGCTGCTCCAGTCACTTTCGTCTGCGTTTAAAAAAATCTATTTTGTAGATACAGATGTCATATGATTGGTAACAGCCCTATATTATCTTATTATATCAAGTGAAATTATTAATAAAATGCAATAATTTGTGCATGCATTTAATACAGCAAGGGGAAAATCTCCTTTAAAAAGCTCAAATGACTTGGAAAAATTTGTGTGCAGTATAGAGTCATATAAGATGTAATTTTTCAAACAAGAAAGTTGTCGCCAGTGAAAATGCTGAGTGGTTAGTAAATTTGGAAAACCACTGGCCACAGTAGCTGGTGAGCAAAAAAAGTTAATGTATAGCCCTGTATATGTGTGTGTGTATATATATATATATATATATATATACACACACACACAGTATATATATATACTTTATATATAAGTATTGGGACACTGAAAAATGTGTTTGCTGTGTAGTCAAGACATCTACAAATATGATTAAAAGAGGAATATGGGACAAAAATACAGAATGTCACACTTTATTATTAGCCGTTTCAACACATACATGGTTTACCAAATAAAAAGGACAGCAATTTTAGAGTTCATCACATTATCTGATTTGAGCATAAATATTGGAACGGTTGACCTTAAGGCCAATGCAAAAGATTAAAAGCTATAATTTAGTTGCAGATCCTTTGCATGCAATCAGACCACTGAGAGACATCACTCTTGGTCTCATTCTTACTTTTTCCAGTTTTTAAGTCAGCCAATTTCAACTGTTGCTTGTTTTGGGGAGCTTGTGTCTTTAGTCTCCTGTTCAGATGGTATAATCCATGTTAAATTGCATTTAAATCTGAAGATTGACTTCTAAGACTTTCTATTTCTTTGTCCTGATAAACTCCTTGGCTGAACTAGCAGGGTGTTTTGCATCAGCCTGGATTTGTACCTTTTCCTCTACTGTCATCATACATTAAGTCATCATTAAAGTTAAGAAGGGGCTGCTTTAGACAGCCATGCATGCCCATGCCATAACACCACTTCCACCATGCTTTACAGATGAGGCTGCAGTTTAGGATCAACCCCAAATTTTTGCTTTCCCATCACTTAGACAAAGGTTCATCTTTGTCTCTTCTGTCCATAAAACATAGTTCCAAAACTCTACTGGCTCACCTTTGTGCTTTTTTGCAAACTCTAATCTTGCCTTTCTATTTTTGGTGATGGTCAGAGGTTTTTAGCAATCTTGCTGTGTATCCTCTGTTATTCTGTGCCAAAATCTCTTGCGGACAGTAGACTGTCAGAGCATCACCCCAGCTTTCTGGAGGTTATTGGTGATTTTACAGACATGTACAGTACAGGCCAAAAGTTTGGACACACCTTCTCATTCAATGTGTTTTATTTATTTTCATGACCATTTACATTGGTAGATTCTTACTGAAGGCATCAAAACTATGAATAAACACATGTGGAGTTATGTACTTAACAAAAAAGGTGAAATAACTGAAAACATCTTTAATATTCTAGTTTCTTTAAAATTGCCACCCTTTGCTCTGATTACTGCTTTGCACACTCTTGGCATTTTCTAAAAGAGCATCAAGAGGTAGTCACCTGAAATGGTTTTCACTTCACAGGTGTGCCTTATAAGGGTTAATTGGTGGAATTTCTTGCTTTATCAATGGGGTTGGGACCATTAGTTTTGTTGTGCAGAAGTCAGGTTACCCAGGAGAGGAAGACCAAGAGAAATCTCTGCTTCTGAAGACAAGTTCATCCGAGTTAACAGCAGTTCAGATCAGAGACCAGATAAATGCCACACAGAGTTCTAGCAGCAGACCTATCTCTAGAACAACTGTTAAGAGGAGACTGCGCGAATCAGGCCTTCATGGTCAAATAGCTGCCAGGAAACCATGGCTAAGGAGAAGCAACAAGCAGAAGAGATTTGTTTGGGCCAAGAAACACAAATAATGGACATTAGACCAGTGGAAATCTGTGCTTTGGTCTGATGAGTCCAAATTTGAGATCTTTGCTTCCAACTGCCGT
>JAUMHR010042091.1:0-10917 GCA_032361145.1 Enteromius fasciolatus | reverse complement strand
ACTTTGTTTATTGTTAAGGAGGTAGGTAAGTTAATCTGTATTTTTATTTCTATTTTTCTTTCAGGTAAGTTAGTTACAAAAACTAAGGGTTTTGTTTATTGTTTTGGCCTTGTCTGCCCCTGAAAGAAATCCATGTTCAACAGGACTGTCTTCTGTATAGGATCAAAAAAGAAAAATTACTGTATTTACATATATACTCAATAGACTCTGTCCTCAGAGCATCTCAAATTGTGATTTATTTTATTGCATTGTTTATTTGTGTCTGTATGGTAATTTTTGGGACTGTAAGGCACTTCTGTTTTATTTATCTCTAACATTTATTTTTTGAATGGTTTATATGATATGTCTATATACTATATAATTTTTCACATTGACAGGAAAATAATTGTTAATGTTGCAAATTTAAAAGATCAAATTCTGAAAACATACACAAAACATGTAACATCTTTGAACATTAACAACTTTCATTTCTCTGCATAATCCAGTCTTTACCTTGGGTTCTTTTGTCCTTGCGTCAAACATGAAGTCAGCCCTTGTTATCCTCATCCCATCATCATCCTCACACAGCATTTACGATGAATGTTCTTGTCACACTCTTAAAAATAAAGATACTTCACAATGTCATAAAATAACCTTTTTGTATAAATGGTTTCATTAATAACATCTGAAGAACCTTTCTGTTTCACAAAAGCTTCTTTGTTGTGAAAGAGGGTTTTTCAGATTATAAAAATATACGGACAAGGTTGTCCTTTGAAGAACATTTGACAGAATGAATCTTTGTGGAACCAAAAATCGCATTGTGGATCAATCTTTTAGTGTAAGCACCTTAATCCTCACATATCCTTTGCAGCTCTCGTGATCCTGATTCTGTCTTGCTACTGGATCTCTCTATGAGGTGTACAGTACAAACGTGTCAGGAGATTCAAGATGTCCTATCTGGAAGCTTTCCAGAGTCCTGCTGACGCTTGATAGATGACAGTACCGATGCGGAGGAGGGATATTTTGGATGACTGGGCATCTCTGCTTGCCAAAGGCAATTGATGCTTGTTTAATTCTGTTTTCAAATTTCATCTTGCATTGAATGCTGGGTTATTGTTAATGGGATTGGCAGGTGACCTTGCTGGTTGGCAGCAACCAAAGATGACTCTGTTCTGTTCTCGTGGGTTCACTTTCTAGTAAATATCTGTTTTTGTTTGTTTGTTTATACATGTTATATTTTATTTTGGCAACTTTTTTATTCAAGTAATAAAATGTTATGTATTTGAATGTGTATTTAAGTGATTCTATTCAAAACAAAATGAAATTGTTCATAGTTCATTTATTTCCTTCTTTTGTACATACATAGCCTAACTAAGTAACTAAGTAATTACAAAATCTTCAGGTCACCAGGTCAGCTAGCCTGATATCATGCAAGCATAATCATCAACACTGTCATATCTGTATTTTCCTCTCATGTGTGACACAGATCTGATTTTGGATGATTCATCAAAGTGAATGTGACATTTTCAGTTCACATCTGTGTCACTGTCATGTGTGGATAATGGAGATATACACTACCATTTACAATTTTGGGGACTCCCAAATGTTTTTTAAAGTCTCTTTTGCTCAACAAGGCTGCATTTATTTGATCAAAATACAGTAAAAATGTAACATATTAATACAATTCAAAATAGCTCATTGAATATATGCGAAAAATTTAATTTATTTCTGTGGTCAAAGCTGAATTTTTAGCATCATTACTCCAGTCTTCATTGTCACATGATCTTCAGAAATAACTCTATTAATTATTGTCACTGTTGAAAACAGCTGTGCTTTGTGTTTTCAAGTTCAAAAGAACAGCATTTATTTGAAATAGAAATGTTTTGTAACACTATAAATGTCTTTACTGTCATGTTTGATTAAATTAATGTATCCCTGCTGAAAAAAAGTATTCAGTTCAGCTTTGCTCTGCTCATGATTCTACATTAGTAGCACCTGTTTGAGGTCGTTAGCGGTCATAAAGACACCTGTGCAGCCCACAATCAGCCAAAGTCTAAGTAGCAACATGAGCAAAACCAAAGAGCTGTCAAAAGACACAAGACACAAAATTGTGCACTTTCACAAAGCTGGAAAGGGTTACGGGGCGGTTGCCAAGCAGCTTGGTGAAAAAAAGAACTACTGTTGGAGCAATTGTCAGAAAATGGAAGAGTGTAGAATGATGAGTATCATCCCAATAACACTGTACCTACAGTGAAGAACGGGCTGGAAGCATCTGCTCTGGGGGTGTTTTTCTGCACTGGGGACAGGACGACTGCACTGTATGACGGAGAGGATGAACGGGGTCATGTATTGTGACATATTGGGCAAAAACCTCCTTCCCTCAGTCAGAGCGTTAAAGATGGGTCGTGGCTGGGTCTTCCAACATGACAATGACAATGGGATAACATACCTCTTCTGCAGGCCAATATAAGCTGTTCCCTACATGCTTTCTCAGGGATATGGTCTGCCTAAATGCAGTGCCCTGCTTCACAAGCCTTGCAGAAATGCCACAGACTCTGCAATGCTCTTTAAAAGGACTGTTTTCTTTACTTGACTGCAGCATGGACCAATAAAACTAATTTCCACTCTTTTTCACTGCTTTTACCTGCATTAACAACGGATGGACTACACAGAAACATACAGCTTGAAGCTGTATACAGCTGTGATTTCTGTCTTGTTAAACACAAGCTGCACTTGCAAGACAGAAAACAGTTGTCTGTGTGCGTTCATGAGAAGAGGAGAGTAAACTGACATGCCTGGAAAAGGACTTTACTGGGGTGCAGTGAACTGTAAATTGCACATTTTGCTTCACTGGAGAGACACTTGTAAACACAAGCTTTTTTTACAGTATGCAGTGCATTCTTTATTCCCATTTACTATCAGAAATGTTTACTTTAACAGCTAGCTAGATACAATTAATTACAACATATCATCACCGTACTCTCTCTCTCTCTCTCACACACACACACACACACACCGAACTGCATTGCAGTGCTTCTTCACAGCCAAAAACACACTAATCAAGGATTTCTGCATATTATTTACTGACCTACTTTAGAGTAGAAACAGAGGGAACATAGATAGAGTTTCTGGTTGTTATTCTTTCATTCGTTGCTTTTGCAATGAGCGGTAATTAGTGATAATTAGGCTGAGTGGTTGTTACAGCAAGTGTCCTCTAGAGGCAGAGCTGAATTCATATCACTGTGTGGCGGCACCAAAAAGAACTGCTAAAATATTCAATGTTGCCAACAGATTTCCCCAAACCTCCTGAGTCCGGCTTCTCTGTCTGCTATCACTGGGACAAAACAAGAGTCATGAGATGTCACTTGATAAATATGAATGCATACAGATTTGATCTTAGAGTGCATGTGTGTCCACAACATTTAGATATATAAAAGCAGTCTTTGATGTGGAAAAGCGCTAAGCACCACATCAGCGGCGTACAGTTTCGAGATATTGTGAGATTTATCAATTTTACATCAAATCACTTTTATTTATACACAGTACAGATCGTGTCAAAGCACTGAACATTATCAAATAGGAGAATAGAATGATAGTGATGTATAATGACAAGACTGCTATCTACTGTACATTCAGAAAACACTGAAAAGTAACATTGCCATCGTTGCATTTTTTAATAAAATATTTAATTTAACTAAAACTTAGAAGCTCTGTCCATGTTTCCTGTATTTCTATTCTGAAGTATATCAGTAAATATAAAAAGAAATTATGATAAATTGTCAGAAATAATATTTAAGTAATGACAAAAAAACAAGTCTTTCATAAAAACTGACTGAATATTGATCTGGCAATCAAATTTTTGTTCAGTACTCAAAAATCCTGTTATAAATATGGTACAACAAGGGACTGAGCTGTCCAGCTAAACCAGAACTGTTTGCTTTTCCTGTATCCCTTTTCTTTTTCAAGACATCTCTCTTAAAGAGGAAACTACAGGGTGGTTCGACATTAGCTGAGCTGTCAGACTTGTCCTGGACACTGCTGCCTCTCAGTGGTAATAAACAGAAGCACAGAGGAAATACTCCCAAACAAAAGCAGTTCAGAGTTATGCGTTCAAGTCAGCATTACATCAAAATGACCTACTATGTTATGTTAGCTATATATGTTTCTAGTGAATGATTCATCTGTGCACACAACACTTGATTTCATAATCCATCAATCATATAATAAATGTCTCAGAGCTTAATAAGTGTTGTTTCAGAGACACTTCGGATAGCAGGATTTTCTTTATTCTGAAAGACTGCAGTCAACAAAGTCGTCGTCGAAGTAAATCTAAGTAGTCTGACTTGTCTGTGGTTTAAATACACAAGTACAAATGTGGAAAACAAATGGCATGCAACTACAGGATCTTTGGATAAGACTTTCCCAGCCTCGATCTGAGTTAACATACAAGTGTAATAGAAATGCACAGGTGTTATAGAAACCTTGAGATTAGCATTCGCACTTAACCCGGGGAACAGATGTTACAAAAAGCCACTGTCTCACTGTTAACAGCAAAATACATGACTGTAAACTGTGTTTAACCATTTCTAAATGCATAAGCTTCCATACCAGAAAGTGTTTTGATTTAAAACTACAGGTCAAATAATAATAATAATAATAAGGTAACAGTTACAGTACACCTATTAGTATGAATATTATTAGAACATTAGCCATTTATTAATAGCAATTAAGCACATATTAATGCCTTATTCTACATCCCTGATCCTACTCAATACATAAACTTAACTACTAAGCAGCAAATTAAGATTTTATTGAGTTGTAGTTAACAAGTGTTACTTATTCTAAAGTATTATCGCTGATAATAATAACGCTAATAAATAAATAGTATTGAATTTTTTAAAATAAGATCCATAATGTGCTTGTTGTAAACAGAATGACTGAAATTTTATTTCATGTTGACTTTAACATCAAACTGCAAGATACTGTATGTATTTTGCAGAACAGCTTTAGATGCTACAGTCCAGCAGTAAGGTCTAGTCCAAGGACAAGTGCGTCAGCTTGATGAGTGTGAAGAGCTGATATACAGTCTGTCCTCATACAGGAGAAATCAGCGTTCATTCTGATGACGAGACCCTACTGTTTTCTGTCATCTTAACGTCAGCAGCACTTACTGTACTTTATAGTGGGGTTTGTACATCATCCAGATGATTTATATACCTTTTTATTCCAAGGACAAAATGCCTTCATTTGTTTTCTGGCTGTCGTTTCTGATAAAAATAGATAACATTTTTGGCTTTGTGCAGTGTTCAGGTTTCTGTTCTGGAAATGTATGCAAAGTCATGCATATTAAATGAAACACAGCATGCATATTTATATATAACGTATCAGAAAGCAGCCGTTGTGTTGTGCTGTGTGGCATACGGTGTGATCTAAACATAGTGAGATCTGGTAATCTGTCATTTTTATTCACACTGTTGTGAATATGACATCTAAACAATACAATACAACCATAATGGAATACATTTACTGTTGTTACCTTATACAGTAAAGAAAACATATAATTACACCTTTTACACACACACACACACACACACACACACACGACTGCAAATACAGGAGATAATCAGAATCAACTTGTTAATGTTATATATTTTTGTTTGTCCAAGTGATTCTATATTTGTCACTTTCTTTACGTAGCCTGTGTTTTTCACTTATATGTCATATGTTTGGTCCATGGGATTCTCTATTTGGCACATGTAAACATTGTCACATTTGTAATTTGCATAATAATAATAAATGATATAAATATATTATAATATATGATATGTTCAATGCATATTTGAACATAAATACAAACAAAACAACAGCTAACAATATCCAGAGGGCTTGACAGAGAGCTAATACGGTACACGTAAGCAAGAGTCCAGACGAGGAGCAGAAACAGCAAAGCAAAGAAGAAACTCCAAAAACAAAGGCACAGCTCAATACTATACTAGACAAAATTCAGAAAACACTTTCACTGGGAGGACGATGAACGCTAAACAATACTGGAGACATGGTTCGGTAAGGCAGCTAGGAGTGTGCTCAACACTGATCAATACTCGGCAGCTTGAGCAGCAACTGAATGGATTTTTAATAGACAGAAGAACGAGGTAACAAGGGGGAGGAGCTAATCGATTACTACAGAAACAAGGTGGGTGAAGGAACAAGGGAACACAGAAACAATGGGGAACAAACACTTCAAAATCCAAGATGGGGAACATAGACTGAAATCATGACAGTTGCAGACCTCTTTCAGGAGTTAATCAGGAACTTGAGATGACAGAGAATGGTTTAACAGAACTCAACCTGATCTAAAGCGGTCTGGATTTGTTTCGTTTTGTCGTCTCCTGGAGGAGAAGTGCATCCTTCTGCCCTCTTCTCCTGCTCTCTCTCTCACACACACAGGTATTGTTTGACAGCAGTATGGTGTGTGCAGTTCATTAATGATTACTCCAGCAAGGCTGACTTTGCACTCAATTGGGGGCCGAAGGCATGAGAGGGATCCTGAGCCAGATCCAGAGATGACAGCTGCTCACGTCTCACATCTGCCAAATCATTCTGGGTGGAGCTCAAAGGTGACTTCAGCACGGCCCGTCCTCAACACACACGTGGGAACAATCACACACTTTTAATAATAAGCCTCAAATGAAAACTGTGCTGTATTAGACATTTTAATACCTCCATCTCAAATGAAATGTCTCCATCTCAAGGTTTTTAACATCACAGACCGTCACTGGTATTTTCTGACAGGATCTTGAGTAGGAAGTATGATCTAACAATTTTTTGCAAAAGCACAAATATATCATGCATTAACAATATTTCTTGCAATAGATCTGAGACCTGAGAAAGCAGATCCCAGATGATGCTGCATTGTGCAATTCAATTCTCAACCAAGCTGCTTTTGAAAGAATGCCTTCAATATACGTAGATGCACATCTGGAACATATTGATCATAACAGTGTCACAATCTGTTCAAAAGCATTATTCTCTGTAAAGACATGTAACGACTGTTAAAACAATCAAATGCCAGACTTTTCAGATGCTGGTTCTTTTAAGTGTTAACTTAAAACAACAACAAAATTGTGTGCAAAGCTGGAGTCCAGTACAGAACTGAAACACAGGGGAGATCTGCATCAACATAACATAAGAGTAGCTGACACATAATATGTGCACTGGATATGAATGCATAAGGAAAAGTCTTATGTCCTATAACTGAAAGAACTGATCAGGTGAGAACCTGAAACACATGGCGAGAAAGTGACATTTCACCAACTTTACATGAGCGCCAAAACATTGCTATTATATGACTGCAGTGTGTGCCGTCAAGCTCCACTAGAGGGCACCCGCATCACATCACACCCCTTGGACTCATTCTGTTATGGACTCTATTTCCCAGCATGCAGTGCACACCAATACCTGTTCACATTCAACAATCATCACCTTCAGCTGTTGTATCGCCACACCACACCCGTGCTCACTATTTAACCCTCACATTCATCCTCTGTTATTTGCGAAGTATTGACTCGTTCAGTTTACCGTCTATTATTATAGCTTGCTGCCTGCCTCGACCTGTGCTTTTATCCTTGACCACGATTCTTGTGTTGCCTCAATTGTTCCTGTTTGCCTGTTCTCTTGACCCTGCCTGCAAAATGTGTGCACATTTATGGCTGACAGTATACTTTTGCCAGTAGATTCTCACCCCTCGAATAATCATGATAAATATAAATAATCATGATAATCATATAAACTGCACATGTGATGATTATAATAGCATTTAAAAAAAATAATGTCTAAAATAATTCTGCACAATGAAACCTTAACTTTATGAAGCACCTAAAGGAACAGGTTACTGAAAATAATATGAGACAAAAAAAAAAAAAAAGCTGGCAAAGCACTGAAGACCCCTAAGAAGTGTCTAAGTGTTGTGTTTTAACACAAGAATGAGACGCTGCATCCTGTGGGACCTTGGGACTAGGGCATCTATGTCATGGAGTTCCCAGATTATAAGAAGCGGTCTGAATTAAATCAGTATATAAATGAACGACTAAACAAATATTCGAAAAAGCAAAGATAAATATCAACAAATAGATGAATAAAAAACGAAACGAATGGATAAAAGTTGCTGAGCCTGCCCCGCAGGGTCAATGCGAAGCAGATTTTGGCTTCAACCCTAATCGAACTCACCTACATGTGATCTAAAGATCCTGAAGACCTTGGTTAGCATGCTCAGGTGTGTGTCTGATTAGGGTTAGAGATGAAATCGTCTGGAAAGTGGATCTCGTGGGCCATATTTGAGAGAAATTTAAGATATAGAAAAAGGCAAAGAGGAAGGCTGCAGTGAGCGACCCTGAGTGGAAGTAAACGGGGGCTTGATTTTGAACCATTCAAAACCAGAGAGGCCATGCCTTTGACTCCAAATAAGTAAGTTAAATAATTTGCTCTTTGGATAATGCTTGCATTTTTTTTGTCCTTCTATGTAGTTCCCATGCAAGGGGTTCGACTGACTGACAAACAAGTTTGGGAACCTCTCAAAGAACCTGCAGCGCTCAAGAGGTTGTTGTAGTGAGGGAGAGAGAAAGTCTGTCTACCGCCCCCTGGAGGAAAACGGAAGGAACGACGACGCTGAGCTGTCCTTTGTTGCAGCGAAAGCAGAAAGAAGGCACGGTGAAAGCATAAACAAAGAAACAACGAGGTTAAAGGGGTAAAGGAGCAAGCATGAAACCTCCTGCAGCAGTGTGTTAGCTGACTAGTTAAGGAAAAGAAGAAAAGCTTATAGCACCAGGTATTCCCAGGCGAATTCTCCTCCAAGTCCCTAGCTACCGCTCAACCGACCAATGGTTGAGCGCTGTTGAGCAGAGTTGAGCAGCGATCAGCCAATGGTTGAGCAATGTTGAGCAGAGCCTTGCGCTCAACAGACCAATCATTGAGCGTGTGCGCCGACGGGCCAATCACCTTCAATATTCGAGGACAACCGCTATAATAGATATTATCAGACGTCAATTCGCTCAGGTAAGTTATCGTCTTTATTTTTTATAGGATGTATTAGCTTGCATTAAAACATTTCTTCGATGGTTTTGCAAAAGATTGGCTTAAAGTTGACAACTTTTTGTGCAACGATTGATATTGTTTACATAGGCGTTCATCAGCTTATCGTTCATAAAGGCTATTTCCAACCTGTACTAGAAGTTTGTAGTCTAGATATAGTGAGACTTAATGTGATCGCTTGTCATGACAGCATTTTGTTCATTAAACCTGATGTAAATATGAAACTTATGATTGTCAATCCTTTACCGCAGTTACATCTCGTCAGTAAATAGCCCGTTTTTCCGGCAGACTACTATTAAAACATATTAATTGTTACAATAGCCTGAACCATTGATTGTTGATCTCTGACAAATTGCTATGTGATACACTACTTTTAAATGAGCTACCAAGGACATTGGACTGTCTTTGGACAAGAGCAACATATTGAAAATTAATATAGATCATTAACTGATATAACATATTTTCTTGTGCCAGATTATCATCAGCCTGACAACAGTATGGACTGCAAGAGGCATAAATGTATTGTCTGCAACAAAAAGTTCACTGAGAAGTCGAACCTCAAGCGCCACATGAAGATCCATGCACCAAAGGAGCATGACTGTGACGTGTGTGGGAAGAGTTTTACCACCAAGCCACAGCTGGATTCACACCAGAAGCAGCACCAGTACCCCAGCATACCTCTGTACAGACAGGGGGAGGCCAGGCTGCAGTGCACGGATGCTGCCAAGGCTGTGGCTGCTGCCCCCAAAGTACAGGAGCCCACCATGCTGGATCCTAGGCTGGCTGAGGCTGCAGCAAAGCTGGTGGGAGAGATGCCATCTTGTCATCAACTTCGGCAAGTATGCCGGGCAGTCGTTCAGGTGGCTGCTTGAAAACGATGTTGGCTGGGTGTTGTGGCTGCTCTCTGAATACTGCCAGAAGGGTGAGGCCAATGACCTGTTGAAGTGGCAAAAGGAGAGACTGCTTGAATATGTGAGAGAGTTCCCCTGTGTCACATTTCATCTGGATAAGAGGTTGAAGGTAAGACAACCGTCCTACGTGCAATACTTAATTATTTGAGTTAATGTGGAACAGTTAATGTGACGTGTCTAATTTTAATTTCTGCAGAAAGAGGTATCCAAACCAGCCACTGTCCCCACATTCGAGGATGATCCAAACTTTGCCACTGATGCAGAATTGTTAACCTCAGCAGGTAATTTAATTACAAAAAATGAAAATCAAAGACAAAGTGTACTTGTCAATTCACTATGTAACAAGAATTACAAAAGAGGATTGCATTTCACTAGGCATCAATGTGCAGTTTAACTAAAAACACACACGCACGCACACAATCACCAAATACAATGAATAAAACAAGACATAAATCATAAATGGACATACAACATTCAGATAAACTTACAGGCTTCCAACAAGAGAGGAAGCACTGAGGTAGATTGTATTGGTGGACGGTGAGTTAAGGTGAAGTGAAATGAGTAATGTGTAATATGAAATATGAAAAGTGCAAAGAGATGTGCAGTATGTAAGGTGCAGTAAGCTGTAGGTGCAGTATGTAAGGTGCAAAATATATAATATTTTATATAAAATATATAATATTGCAAGAGTGCATAACCTCTTGTATAATTAATGCAAGATTATGTTTCGTTGTCTTAATAGCCTCAACTGCCAGTTAACAGTAGCCTTTTTTTTGCTTTGTGTTTTTCAGAAAGTATCCTTGAAGAGTCTGAGGTGGCAGTCTCCAAGCAGCTCACCACCTGGGGCCAGCTCACTCCATCCACCAGTCAGAGCTCTGTCAGCAGGCCCAGAGCTTCCTCATCCCGAGCAGAGACCTCCACTTCCTCAGAACCTGGTGAC